>OY720634.1:139316896-139501830 GCA_963169105.1 Ceriagrion tenellum | reverse complement strand
CTGATACACAGCTGTAATACAATACGCCTGGAATTGGCGTTTATTTTCCGTTAAATACATTAAATCTCACCAACTGAAGCTTTTGCATTTATTTTCAAATATCCCGGAAGGCGTAATTTAGTAATAAAACTCGGATGAAGGTTTTCCTCTGGGCTAAAGAAAGTAAACCTTCAATCAGCAACTAAGTCATGCTGTAGCTTTTAGTGACGTGATCTGATTGCCGAAAATACCCTCCCAGTCAATGATAGGCAAGAAGCTGATTGACCTCAATATTCTGTTCCGATTTCGAGGTAAGTCCACCTATGTTTTAAAAAGGAGTAGTCGATCAGTCCTGGTTGAGCGTTTCCCACACCATTAAAAAACAATCTGCGTCCTTACATGAAAGAGAAAGAATAATCGTGATTCTTTCAACACAAGGCAAAATTCAATTAGATGAGAGACCAGCAAGCTGGTACTCAAAAATGCTATATTTATGAATAAATTAGTATCTCTACTTTGGCTTGCTAGGGTGAATGAACTGAACCCCTCTCAAGTTATTTAATTTATTTTAATTTATTTTCACTTTCCCAAATACAGCCCATTTGGCTAATTTATGTCGGGTGAATAACATTAACGGCAGACGCCCACATACACCCACGTCCTGATAATCCATCCCGGCGGGAATTGAACCCGCCACCCTCGGTTAGGCTGGCGAACACTTTACCTCTTCGCCAGCGGGGCCTGCAATGTCTCCATATTATTTAATATTCACGGTTCATATATAACTGGTCTCTTTTTACAACTCTTGTACTTGAGGAAGTGTATTGTCGTTCAGTTCTTTGACTTTTTTCAGCACGAGAATCGATGAAAGTGGATGCGCAATATTTTCACAATATCACAACAATTTCATGCAATTTATTATAAAAACGTACTCCCATGTTGATGTGGCGGTATTTTTCAATCTCCATGATTTCGCTCGAATCGTTTTTCAAGCTCACTGCTCAGGGCTCACGCAGATGCCTCAAAAAAACAAGAGGATTTCCTGGTCGCAACTTTACCCTCGAGAGTAAAATGGCTAATCTGCCGGACTTTGGTAAGGAACGAGTCGAAACGAAAAACAATCAGTATCTACCTCTCCTCTCTTAGGCCACCGCGTTCCAACCGCAAATTTTTTTGTTCTCCTGGCTACGTTTGCAATTATTTGCGTCATCAATACGTACATTTGAAACAAAAAATATATTTCACTTGACATTGTAATCGCGCCAATTTATTCGTCATTAATTGTTCTTTTGAAACAACGCTTCTAGAAACAATGGAATGATGTTAATAAATAAATACCTATTCGTGCGAAATAATTTGATAAGAATGGCGTGAACGATTTGAAACAACTGCGGTGAAATTAAAAGTACAAAGAGAAAAAAAAGGACTCGGTCGAAAGCAGTTGTGGGAACACGAGTTCGATTCCAAGGATGGTTTGCTTGACTGTTGTTAATTAATGAGAGGCATGTAGGTTTGTTGCCACGTGATAGCCATATATTTGATTTTAGTACACATAGCAAAGTAAAAATGTAAATAAAAATGACACACATATCCTTGCTACTGCGATATGATTACCGTTTTAACTGAAGAGCTGGGAATTCAGTTGGTAATATCAATGTGACAGAAAAATGTGAAACTGCACTTAGACATTTGAATACCGCGCGATGTATTGAACCTTTTCGTGCCATTCGTTACCCTTTGAGTACCTTAATATTAATTATTTTAAACAATAGATTAGTCCTATATTCGTAGCTCTGCATTAAACGTGAAATATATACAATTTTTGTCCAATTTAACGACTTTAGAGGCCAACATTCCGCCATTTATATTGGCATGAAACATTAATAGATCATCTGCGGTTTTAAAATTGGTAATTTTTAAATACTATTTTATGTTTTTCAAGTGCTTTACTAGTATCAAAGCGCAAAAGTCAAAGTTTACTCTTCTCTTTATTTTCAGGATTGCACTTTTAATACAATCTGAACTTTTTTAAACGCAACTTTCTTCATTCTGTCAAACCTTGAATCGGTCAGATTGACTGATTAAGGGCTTTTTCTATCGTCTACAATGAATACTACAAGGAAAGTTCAATTGTTACACAACTAAGCATTCCAATGTAATTTAACGACTACTTTAATTTTTTACCACCTGTATTGTAGTAACGTACCATGCCTTCTGTCTAAACATAGGAGAAAATAAAAATCTTGAGAGGGGGTCTAATAATACTTATTATAATTGACTAGTATCACGTACACGAATAACTAACTTTTTACTACAACTGATTTAATAAAATTAACAAAATGGCAAAAAACTGGCAAATAAAATACCAATGAGTTTGCTGCGACCTTGTCCTGAATAGGCATGTGTGGATGGGCCAGTGACATCAGCTTCGTGTATTTATTCGTAGAATGTTAGTCCGATATTTCCTTAGAAATAGAAATAAGATGAAGCAGCCTTCCATTATGGAATTTGAGCCTTGATTTTAAATATTGTTATGACTTCAGCATTGATTTAATATATCATTGCGCCAAAATTAACAAGCATGCGTACTTTGAGCGGTGAAAATGACTGTTTTTGGGGAAGTAAGTATAAACGTTCCTCAACACCAAACAAAATAAGTCACAGGGATAATATCAAGGCATGCTAAGACTCAGGAACGGTTAGGAAAAGTCAAGTATTTTCAAAGATAAAGAGGGTCATCAAAAAGAGAATTTTGCCTACAACTACGAAAGTCAGTCAAAATTACAGCCTGTTCCAGTGATAAAGGATTCTTTTCCATTAACCACTATTTGTCTCTTCCACGCATTAATCTCTGGTCACCCTTCGGTCGCGTTCCATTACCTACATGCCAAGCAGTGCTTATATTAGAGGGAGCTTACTTACTCTCTCTACTTTCGAACGCCACACTTGTACGGCATTTCAATGCTTACGTGTTCTGGTAATAGAATAGAATAGAATAATCGTTTATTTTACTCTGGGATAGGTCCTTTAGAGCAAGAATACAAAAATTATACAATAGTATAGCAGCAAAGTAATGACAAATAAACATATTATTTAATTCAAATAAAAAAATAAATAGAGCTTAATAATATACAATGTATAAAAACAGACAAAAACAGCTACTCTCATTGAAAACAATTTTTCATGTTTAACAGTTGAACTCGGAGATAGATAAAAATACAATCAATATATAAAATTATGGTACAGGATAAAAAAACATAAACAGACCATGAGGGAAAAAAACAATTTTTGTCTAATAAAATAAATAAATATAATTATAATAATAATAAAAAATATATAAAAAAAGAAAATTGGCAATGCAAACTGAGTTCTGACCAGGCTAAACTATTCAGGATAACATTCATTTAATAAAATTTCATACAATTTAGATTTAAAAATTTCCATCGAGCGAGATTTCCTCACATCAATTGGAATGGAATTCCAAAGTCGTGAGGGGGCCACGACAAACGACTTATGAAATGTAGTAGTTCGGTGAGTCGGAAATTGAAGGTTAATTGATTCTGTTCTAGTAACCATAGTATGATAGAAAGTTCTTTTAGAAAACATATCAATTATGCATGACGGTTCATTAGTGCCAAAGATAGAGAAAAGAAAGGTTCCAAGCAGGTATTTGCGACGGGATATGGTATTCAACCAGCCGTTTCTTGTAATAGGGGGCGAGGTGCTCATCTTTACGAATATTAAAAATATATCAAACGCTAGAATTTAGGAGACGCTGTAGTTTGATGTTCAGCTCTGCCGTTAAATCATTATAAACAAGACAACAGTAATCAAATGAAATATTAATGATTTGACGAGCAGTCGAGTATGTAATGGCAGCAGATTTTCATGCACCTTAAGTTGATAAAGCGTACTATTATTTTTTTTTAAATATTTAAAATATGGTTGTTCCACGACAAGTTGTCATTGAGGGTTACCCCTAGATTACGCACAGTTTTGGAATAAGGCAGCTCAATATCCGCGAAGTTGATTTGGGGAATGATGTTAAGGTCAAATTTATTTATTATTTTCGAGGTATTTTCGGTAATGGAAATCATCATGGGAAAAGTAAACACACCAATTGCATAATAAAATTTTTGTAGTTTAAGGGATTTCACAGTTATAATTTATGAATAGATCAATATTTATTTGTATCGATACAGCGATAGTTAATATGAGGGCACTACAGAGGGTCAACGCCACGGAATAATCAACAAATAGTAGAACTGCTCGTTAATTTATCGATTTCGAGCTCATTAGAAGCATACTTAAACCATTTTATTTCTTTTCCTTTTCAGTTTTCTTGATTCCGATGGAATTGGGAAATTTTTCTTTTTTGTTACGTACCGATGAATAATATCCGCAGGTCCCGTGATTCAGCAAATAACCTTGCCCTAAGGGGTCATCGGACGACTTTCTCTCAGATACGAATTTGTCGAAATTCAGGAAATCATATTGATTTGAAATTCAGGAATTAATTTTAAAGTGTCCTCTTTCATGTCATCATCAAATAACATGACCCTACACTTTAACCTAATTCGGTTACGTTTTCCACAGTCTTTTCAAGTACTAGCTGATTAGGGGCACATGTATTTGAATTTTCGCGTACCTTCGAACTGAAAACTGATGAGGAGAAAATATTTATCTCTTAATGTACTGTGTTGTCACAAAGCAGGAGGCCACAGTGCTTATCTCTGGAAAATGTGTAATTAGATAAATCTATTCACATATATTTTAACACAAAAAATAATTTCCATTACATTTTGTGAGAGCCCAAATCCTACAGCTTAGTAGTAGAACACAATTTATGTGACGTTTCCATGAAAGCGTTTCCTGCTGCTTTACTGGCCTGTGTGTCTGATGGCTGAAAATATTTTTCCGGATGCCAAATGCCGTAGTCATATGTTACGTTGAAAAACCGAGTTGATCCATAAGGAGAAAGTAAGAGTCGTGAGAGGTAGTTTTCCGTTAAGCTTGAAATTTCATGTCGGCATGTGATATATATTGCTCACGGGTGAATTATATATGTTCCTCCATCCCATGCTTCAATGTTAAATTCATTTTCTTATTGCTTTCAAAACTTCAGTCCAAATATCAAATGAATGAGATGACTGCAGTTTTCTGTACCGTTTTCTGAATGATGATACAACTGAAGGTAAAATGAACAGGATTCTATGACTAAGGATTAGAATTGAGTATTAAATTACAACCTTTTGTGAACTTATATTGTTAAATAATATATCATTTATAAACTTTGCATTTCAGATAAATGCTTTTCTTGCTGATTATTACATCTGCCACACTAAGAACTATATTACACAATACCAAAATGAACATTCCTAAATAAGGGGGACATGGGAGAATAATTTTTAAAGTTCGGCTTCGTGAACACCTAATTGGGAATATGTCTCTCGGACGCGGTGCACTGGGCAGAATAGCACGATACTTGAACACTAATTACTACCACAAATGGCGATCCAGTGTTTCGTATTCGAAGGCTTCAGGTTTACAGGTTTCCGGGACTTCGCAACGTTATTCGAACATTTGTATCCCATAATCACAATTGACTAACCGCCACCGTTTTCCGATGCTCTGTCTCTCACTATGTGTCTATCCATATCGCAGATCACTCTTAAGTAAGTAAGAAATATAAAATAAATACTTTAATATAGATGGGGGCAACTACTGTTTAATATGGCTGAAAATCTAAGTGACTTAAACTGAAAATATATCTAGCATACAACTCTTTAACTTGACTAATTTTATCTCACAGTACGCTGAAAACATTTTCATATCAAAGGGATTCATTGCAATTCTGCAAAAGACTACTGTGATGAGTAAATTCATTTCGATTTTTATAAAGAAGGAAATGCAAGAAACTTCATTGAAATTATATTTATGGCGAGATCTAGGTTTTATAAATACATCATTTATTAAACTTAGTCCCTCTGGAATGCATACAAGTAACATATCCCATGAAAAAATGGGTCCTTTTTTGTCAAATATCTTGAAAATTAGTTCGGTTAGTGGCTTATTTTTTGGTGATTTAGGAAAAATGAGATATTTTTCTTTGAATGAAGTCAAATTTGTAGATTTATACTAATGAAATATCTCTAAAAATGAAATGAAATATCTCTCAAACCACCTTACCAACATGTAGCGACAGATCTCAGAGACATAGCCTCTGCTATCCAATCCGCAGGCATACCACCACCTCCCTTACAAGATCACTGTAGGTTAACCAGAAAACTTCCTCAAACTCCCTTCCGAAAGCATTTATCAGTGTTCAAATATTAAGCATAAATCAATCCGTTTTTAACATGCCCCCCCGTTACTGCGTGGATCCGAAGAATGTTAGCGATTCTAGGTTTGTGGAAACTTGCCACTTGTGATTTATCCGCGAACCCCGTGACCATCCTCGGCATCCCTTCATTTCTGCGCCGGATGGCAGTCCCGGGCGAGGAGGAGGAGGCCTTTGAGCGGAATGGATTCTGCGTATCCCGCTCATTCCTTCCATTCTTTTCTCGAGAGGAGAGAAAAACTGTGGCCCAGTAGAATAAAGTGAGCGAACCTTCGGCATGCGTTCTTTCTTGTCGCGTCACTTATAGGACCGGAACTAAGGGGCGAACCAGGGGGGCTCGCCCACTACACAGCCCTATTGTTTGGCAGTCGCCGGAATGATTAACTAGCGTCGCTTGTTTTCCTCTAGAAGTTCCTTTTCTCCGACGAGACCCGTTTCTCGGATATGAAATTCAGTTCACTCGCACGAAGCAATGAATCTAGAATTCGATTTTGGTTTAAATAATGTGAAAAATATTGACATAACTACAAAATTCCAAAATATTCTTGAATGTAGGGTGGTAATTGAATGATAGTGATGTTAGCTAAACACATTTCACGAATTAAAAATCTCATGTTCGATTTATAATTGTTAGGGGAAGTAAAATGGAAGTTGAAGATGTATTTTTGAAAAAGAAAGTTTTTGGTAATTGGACCATGGCTTATACTATTGCTGTTGCCATAGTTATCACTGAAGGCATTCAAAAAATTTTATATAATGGGAAATCAAGCGTACAAAATGAGCCTAATCAACCTATTGTGGCTAAGGAGGACTCAATGGTAAATTGTACGAACTTTTACGAACTTTAAACTTAAACTTAAAGTAAATTTTATATAGCACCAAATATTGCTTATATTTACGTATTAACGGGATCTATACCAGTCACTATCATTACTAACAAAACAATAACGAGAGTAACAGGCCTCACCACTATAGGTATATAAAGATGTTAGGCTATATGATGCCCACACCGTGTAGATGCGATACATTGAAATGCGATGCACCGTGTAGATGCGATCATTTCGCTATTTTATGCTCAGCAACTAACGAGATTGGAAGTAATTTCTTTCCTTTATTTATTCTATATCTGTACCTACATACGAGCCGCCACATCGGCGCGTGGCAGGGGGTGGTAGGACACCAGCTGAGTAAAGGTGTAAAGGATGAGTATTTGGGAGGTGAAATGGTGCATTGTATTATTGTTGTATTTTAAGAGGAGCTCTGGTTTTATTATGGTCACTTATTATGGCTGGAAAGAACGAATTTTTGTTCCTATTTGTTCCGCAATGAATCTCTCTTATTTTATTGCTTCTGTCAGACCTAGAGGTGAAGTAAGGCGTCATGATAATATTCTCTGTGTCGCTCTGAAACACACCAGTTCTGAATTTGTCAAGCAATCTAAGCCTAGCGTGTAGCTTCCGAGTCTCTAGGGGCTTCCACCTTAATCCCTCTAAAAGTTGTGAAACACTGTGTGTTTGCTTGCAGCAGTTTCTACCAAAGCGTGCAACCTTTCTTTGCATTTCATTTCTTTTTTGTTAAATATTTCTGTCCAAGGTCCCAAATTCTCACAGCATATTTGAGGTGTGGTCTAACCAGAGCAAAGTAGCACTACTCTTTCACGTCTTATCCGATATCCTTCCTACTATACGCTTGATAAATCCTATTTTCATTAATACTGAGGTACAATTGTGTTGTATGTGTGTTCTCCACGTTACATCAGAAGTTCAGGTTACTCCAAGGACTTTGACATCTCCTGAGGATTTTATGCTTACTCCACCCACAGTTATATGGCGTTGGTATGATGAGTTTCCCAAGAAGTGGACTGTAGTGTATTTGATAAGATTTAGTTCTAGCTCCAACGCCTGGCAACACGAATGAACGCTGTTCAGGTTATATGATAGAACTTCAGAGTCCGCATCTTCACTAATTTCCCGATAGAAGACCGTGTCGGCTGTCTTAGTTTACTGCTAATGCGAGAACTTAGGTCATTTATATAAATATTGAATAAAAGAGGGCCGATCACTGTTCCTTGTGGAACACAGGATGTTACTCAAACCAATTTTTTTCATTAAACTATGCGCTGTTTTCATTTTCTACCCATGGCTCTACATACAATGGTGCAACTGAGTAAAAACACACAGAAAAGACATTACATTCTTTTCAATTACTCTTGTCAGATACAATGCCCGAAAATAATCTAGAGACGGAATATTGTGTGTTCACTATCTCCGTGAGCGTTGGAGGGGATTTCTGATGTGATTCCGCCAGGGGCACTGCAATGGCCCCGGGAGAAGAACATAAATGGGATTCAATTCCTGTTGATTGCTTGGGGACCTTGACCTATGCATGGCAGGACAAAAGCACGTCGAACTGGATTCTTTCGGTAATTTACACGTGGTAAAACTTACCCGTCAAGTTACTAAAAGGTTTACGGGCGAAATAACCCCTAGACCATATTGCTTGATGATCCTTGGCTGGCGAAAAATGTAATGCATGCCACATTCCTCCCTGCGATCTAAAGTTCATTCTTTTCCAGTAAATATGAATTCTGAAGATTCCCAAAAATGACACATATCAAATGATTTTCAAGGTAATTCAATAATGTTGAGATGTCTCGGGATGACTTGCTTTTAAATAATGCAAGAAATATCTATTATACTTTGGCTGACAGTCAATAGCTTAATCAATTACGTAAGGTCATTTGAAAATTAATATAAATTTTGTGGAGATTGCACGTAAAGCCATTTTAGTGGAATGTCATTCGGAAAATGAGGTGTACTTGTGATTTTTAGAGCGATTTCGACTTGAAAAATAAGTGGCGTGATTCTATTTTTGCTAGCAATTTCATAAGTCGTCTTAAAGCAGCTTATTATGCAACTAACTTCCTGTCCCGGTGAAACGGGTCAAGTGTCTCTGGGGTCCAGATAAGTGCCTTCGCAATTAGTGTGGTTTTTCAGAGGTCAAACTGCTTGAGATTATGCGAAAAACATAGCCGCAGAGGCAATTAGCCCTTGGCATTCTAACTAGCCACGAATGGAGCTCATTTGGAGAGGTTTATTGAGTAGATTACTTTTTCTAAATAGAAACAATTCCCGCTTTCTATGATTTTTTAGCATTTAAGGTTATATTTAACTGGATGGGGTTAGGGTAATCATTTTCTTCCTCTTGAACAGGATAAAAACTATTTTATTTCTATTTTATCATTAACTTGACGTAATCATGAATTTATAACGTTAAATAAGGTTTCAATAAAGTAGCTAAAAGTGCATCTTAAAAAATCCACGGCCCCTATTAAAATCCCGGTAAAAGATACCTTTATCAATCGGAAATACTCCTTTACTTCGACTTCGAAGCTACTTTTGACTGGAGAATGTTCAGCTGGTTTCACCACAAATTAGTCAAAGGGAACATGGTGAAAAGACTTGTTCCCTTGGGTATGGATTCCTTTCGGAAAGATCAAAGGGAAATGTCATAAAAACATACCTCATTATCGGGATGAAAATCGAAATTTTCTAACAATCCTCTCCTGAATATTAACTCTTATATTCAATAATTTTCTAAGGTCTAAAATATGAATTTTAAGCAATTTTAAGCTAATTTTGGATCGTTTACATTAAAATTTCTGTCATAATATGCCACTTTTTTCAGATCAAAGCAAGTACCGTCATTCGGTTAAGCCTCGTACTAATACCTCGTTTATTTACTCACCTCGTCTATAGCTCGTCACTACCGGTGGAAAATTGGATCTTTGCAATTCGTTTACTTGAGCAAATATGAAAGGAAAATATGAAAATAGACATCATTATTGGGATTGAACTCGTAATCCTCTGGTTTTGTCGCGAGCACAAGCCCTTACACCATGGTGCATGCGCCATCGGCATTCCATATTTCCAAAGGGACTTAGAGAGTGGTCTCCGCAAGCCGCACTTCCCGTTTCATTTTTTTTCATTCCGGGCTCTCCTTTTCCAGCGCCGAAAAAAGTCTACCGAAAGCTCACTTATCCTCCTCCTTTCAGTCTCATGGCCTTCTCATCGCCAGAAAACCGTTCGCTACTTTTCTGAAGAGCGACCGACGTATATACCTTTATAGAGGTTTTCTTCGCGATAAAAAATTCCCTCAATAAAATCGAACACTCCCTTCCCAAAGTCTTTTTCCTTCTCATGCTTTCCACTTCTTTTTTTCTTTCATTTCCACGGTCTGAGAGTGTTCCCTCTCCCTCACTCCACTCCTCAATATCTCCTCCAGTCCCTTTGAGCCCTTATCCGCGGAAATTGAGGCATAATAATCCGACATGATCCGCGGTCGGTGGCGTAGCCAACTTTCATCCGCGGGGTTACTAGTGAGAGACGGAGAGGGATTGGGTGGGGGGGAGGGAGGATTTTCGGGGTCCACCGTAAGAGGGTGAAGGGTCACGAAGGCTGAGGGAAGGGAATCGAAAGGGTTTAAAAGACACGGGTGGCCGCGAGCGGATTGCGGCTTTTCTGATGCCAAGTCTCAAGAAGAGTAGCGGTATGATAGGAGGGAGGCAATTCCATTTTCCCAATCCAAGGAAGTACGTATATATACTTTTTTTCTGGGAGCTATAAAACGGAAGGAGTATTTTTCTGCACCATCAAATATGTCGAAAATTCAACGAACATTCGTAAGTTTGTAGGTTTTTTAGGGGATATGACCAGCAACAGAGATTATTTGCGCCAACGAGGAGAGCTTAGTAAGGTGGAAATAATTTGGGGAATTGAGGAAGGGTAGAGAGTAACCTTACGCAGGCATTTATCCCGATATAAAAGTTACGCAACAAGGAAAACAAAGCTTAATATTCCACCCACCGAATGGAGTACTGCTCGGGAAGTGCCCTCCACACAGTTCTCGGTTAGGGATCAGGATTTTATCCTAATAATTGCGTTAATTCAAGGATTCGAAACCAGGCCCTCAAAACAGTAAACCAGGAGTCTAATCGCTACCACAACTCGACCTTCTAGGGATGCTATTGCTTGGTTGTCTTGGAAACTTGAGATCAAAAATAAACTTCCAATTGATTATCTTCATAATAATATGGCTTTAGGTTGAAAAATATTTACCTACTCTCATCCTTGACTTTCAGACGCTACTGCTCACGCATGGTACCCCTGAATACGAACTTTATTTGGGAGATATACTTCATGCGTTTGCAAAACTCAATAAATGTTATGGTAATTGGGGGTCACTGAATGGGGTTTAGGGTAAAACGGAGGGTATGAGGGTGTTATAAGGAGACCCGAGCGACAGCGAGCGGTACTCCATTCGGTGGATGGAATGTTAAGCTTTGCTCCCCTTGTTGCGTAACTTCTATATCTCTACTACGCAGTTGCGGAGACTGAAGACATGATATTGCACTACAGTAATTCCATTCTTCCGATATATTTGTCAGAGAGTTATAAAATGGAAAAAGCTATTTTTTAACAAGTTTGGACTGGTCGACACTTTTGAGTACTTCTCGCTGTTGGTCTAAGATATCTGAGCCCGACTGTTCACATGGATTAACTTTATTATGACTGAAACCAATTTGGGAAATATTACACAACTTCCATCCTTGACGAAACTACTGCTCATGTATGATGTGATAAATACGATCGTCCTAAGCGTAAACAGTATACATACTTTTGCTAAGCTTCTTCAATCCTTTGTAGAGGCAGTATAATCAAGGACTTAATTCAGAGGAATAATTTGAAAAAGAAAGTTACGGTTAATATTTCATGCATTCATTGCAAAAAACTTTTCAATTTAAATTTAGCAAGTCCAAAACATATGATGTGCCTTATATTAGAGATATAGAGAACTACCCCGCAGTTAAATAATTAACCAACTTCGGCGATGTAAAAAACGAGAATTTGCGAGGGTTATCGCTCAGGTAAATGTACCTAAGTCTAATGCAACTGTAAACTGCACCACGATAGAAAATTAAAGGTGTTTTCATTCATTATCTAGGTCATTAATTAATATGAAATAACATCTAGCCGCACTTTTCCTACGTAGCTTTATTCTCGTTTCTTTCGCCAAATTTGTCTCCACCATTCCGACATTCACCGCTTCGCCATTTTCTCACCAGTAACAGTGCACATCCCCATGGCGCAAATACTCTGTTGCCAATTAAAGAATCGCCCAACTAAAAAATGCTGAATAAAATATAAATTTTACCAAAGAAAAAGATGAAACCTGACCATAAAAGTTACTGCTGACCTATTAAAATAACCAGGCGTATAGCAAATGGTCCAACTTTTTTCAATGGCCTTTTCATATTTCCAAGCGTTCGGATGTAATTAAGAAAATAGTTACGAACCTTTAATGGGATCTAGTCTCATCTGTGTAGCGCTGCGTGAAATTGTACGAGATCGTCCCGGACTTGTTAGGATTTCTGTCGAATCGGTACCGGTGAAGGAGACAAGGGAAGGACATTTGCGATGGGTTGGGGTGTGCTGGCATTGTAGGTGTCACCCCCTTCAACTACCCCTCCCCGGTAATCTCTACATCCACTGGCAGGGCATCCTAATGGAGCTCCTCCATGGCTCCACCTCGCATACTGCGAGCGTGTGTGCTAGGGTGTATATCGGCCGAAAAAGTTCCAGGCGAAAAACTGCGCGGCAAAAAGTGGAGGTACAAGTGGAGAGGTTAAATGTGGTGGGGAATCGAGGGAGGCCACGATAGAGAGGGAGAAAGTCGGAGAAGGGGGAACATAATTACTACGAAAAATAAGCTAGACTGCAAGGTTATTAAGTAAGTGGTTAAAATAACCCATCGCCGTAGACTGTACTCGGAACCCTATGTTGAGGTGTCATTGTCAAACAAGTCGAAACGGATGATAAGTAGTTTAGAAGCATACAAATTCTCTTAAGGGTGTCCGAGCGAGATAGGTCCCTAGTCATAATAGAGACCATATTCGAATTATACGTTTTAATCTCAACCGCTATAGGAGACATGAATAAATATTGTACTATTAATTGTGCAATAATTTAGTTTTATTTGGCAGAAATAGTAAGTAGTTTAATGAAAATATCTAAATAAGTCTTTAACTTGACTGAATTTTTTCGCGAGGTGCGTTTGAAACTCCTTCAAAACGGAAGGCTTTTTGTGATACCAAAGAACTTATTGTGGTGACAATATGATCAATTGTCAAAAATAGTTAATAGAACAAACAAACTACACGCTGTTAGTTTTTTATGACATCTAAATGTTAGAAATTCCTCATTTTGTAAATTATATTTTTCTGGAGTGCATACACGTACCATTTCCCATGTAAAAGGTCTAGTATTTTTTGACAAATATGTCCAAAAGTAATGCGTTAAGGGATTGAAAATTTGGTGTCATTAGAAGTGTGAGCTATTTTTCTTTAAAATAAAACCAAATTCATTGATTTCTAGGTAAAATGAATTTCGTTCAAACTACCTTCAGTACTCATGTTTGCAGCAATTCGAAAGACTCCACACTCAAAAACTATCCCTCCGTTATCTCAGGACTCTGAAAGTTCGCCAGTCAATGTCCCAAACTCATCCAATGCGCAGAGCTAGTGAATTTTGCGAGAGGTATACTAGGGGCTTCATCTCTAAGTTTTATTGTGAAACGAGTAAAAAAGGGACGGTTGGTCGTCACGACTCATCCAAATTCATGGAGAACTTGTGCTAAAAACAATAGCCAAGACTCCACGCTGAAAAACTTTCCTCCCTCATATCGCAAGATGCATAAAGTTCCGAGAGTCCATGTGTCAAAATCGTCCGCAGCGTGGCGCCAGGAACTTTTGCGAGACCTATACATGCCCGAGGTCTGAAGAGCGAACGAGAAATGCAGAGGTAGAAGGTGAGAGGTAGAGAGCGGTAGAGAGAGTGAGAGAGGTAGCAGCGAGAGGGGTTACGGCGACTGCGCAATCGATAAGTGAGAGCAGACTCACGCACGCACGCTAGTAAGACGCACTCTCGTTCGGAGGGGAGGTAAGATGGGGGTGAGTGGGGAGGGAGTTGGTGGGAGAGAGAGGGGAGGAGGAGGAGGAGGTCACGGTCGGTTACTACCACAAACACAGTTTGCCCTCCTCAACCCCAAACCAACTCCTCCTTTGCCCTCCGCCCCTCTTTTCCATTCCCTCCCCCCCCCCCGCCCCAACATACAACTCGGCCCGCTCGATTTTTACTCCGCAGACATATTTCCCTCTCACGCGTGGAAGAGGAGGAGGAGGGAACGGGAAGGCAGGGAAACGGCCCCTTAAGGGTACGCTAGGGGTGGGAGGAGGAAACGAGGGTGTGGGAAGCAGTATGATGTAAAGCAGTATAATCCAAACTTTTTCGAGCCACCGCCCCCTTTTTTCCACAAACCATTACCCAGCGCCCCCAGCCATAAGCTAAGCATAAGCAAAGTCATGGACTACATGAACAAAGCAAGATGTTTATGAAAATAAAGCTAATACAATTGCGATAAAACTATTGTTTATTTCAAACCCAACTATATAGTTCACTCAACCCCGGACATATATATTCGGTATAGTCCCTCCAGGGGGCGGTAGCGCCCACTTTGGGAACCTCTGATGTAAAGTATTCACTCCCGCCCCCTCACACCACCTTCCCCAAATTTCCCCATCTCACTCACCCTCTTAGACTGCCAAACCCACCCCCATCCCCGCCGCAGAAGGTGCCTTGGGGGAAGGGGGGAGGATAGAAGAGAAATAAATGAAGTGTTGGTGCGCGCAGTACTCACTAATACCTTTGCGCCCTTCCGGGGAGGGTTGGGAGGATAAGTCGGGGCTCCGCGTACTTGAGACGCCGCTCTCTCTCCAAGTTGGCGAGCAGTCGTCGTTTAAACACGGGCCGGATGATAAAGGGGAACGTGTATTAGCCCCCCCACCCTTATTTCTACCCCTCCCCCGCCGAACACAGAGCTATAAGAAGAGAAAAGTGGAATGGGGCAATTAGCGTCGTAGGAAGGCGCGCGCGGCTGCCACGGTAATTTGCGTCGCTAGAGGAGACGGAGTCGTCATTACGGCTTTTGTGCTTCAATTTTTATTTTATTCCTCGACAAACACATTTCTTGTGTTGTATCCGAGTTCTATGTACTCCTACCCTCCCCAAGAGGCC
The DNA here is from genome assembly GCA_963169105.1 of Ceriagrion tenellum. Classification (NCBI taxonomy): domain Eukaryota; kingdom Metazoa; phylum Arthropoda; class Insecta; order Odonata; family Coenagrionidae; genus Ceriagrion; species Ceriagrion tenellum. The sequence goes on along the minus strand of OY720634.1, from coordinate 139,486,380 downwards.
AAAAGAGTTGATCGTTGTCGGAGGCGACTTCTTCAGAAAAATATTGTTCCTAGCACGGTTGTGTGTTTGGAAAATTTAACGGAAAAAATTTTTCCCAGGATTCTTTTGCAAGTTTAATTTCATTTGAGGCTTTATAATAGGTGTTTTCATTTTTTCTTAAGTAAACCGGTGTAATTGCTTTGGAGTTGTTCTAAATTTACTGTGGAAATGTCATTGCCTGATTTCTGCATGAAAGTAAAAGTTTAATCTTGATAAATGTGGAAAAATACACGCTACGAGGATTCTAGGTTCGTGCAGGGCATATTAAGATTTATAAGACTTGATTGCTATGCCCGCGAACTACTGAAAAAAAATCGACACTACCAGCAGTGTTCTTTGAAAACGTTCTTATTTATTATTATATCCAATTCACTTCGCCACCTTCACACTTTATTGCAAAAGTACGACCAATTTTGGCAATTTCAGTTAAGCCGATTTCAGGTACGATTTGTTGTATGACTGCATATCCGCATGCTGTCATTATTTGCCTGAATATGGCCGAACGGCCGGGGTCTATTTGTCTATTCCTGATACAATTTGGAAGTAACAAAGTTCTTCTTATAATTATAATGACCCTCCACCACGTTTCTCGGCCGAACACTTGAATTTACAACTCATTATTAATTTTTACGTGGGTCACGAGAAGAAAACTTTGAGTTCCGTTGCCTCATATGTGAAACAAGATTCCAAACACAATTCACGTGCGACCGAGGCGTGATTTCAAATGCCGTCCTTAGAGTAATCTAGAGAGATCGTTGTCCACCGAGCCACCACGACAGAGTCTGGAGCACCCGCAAGAGACGACTGAACTGAGGTCCTTGCGGTGATTCCCGTTTCGATTAGGCTTGAGCGGCAGGCAATGCACCGCACACCTACCTTGATACTACACCCATGGACAACGCCGTCCATATCTGACGTCGTCTACGGGGTTAAGGACGGCATTGGGGATTGGCCATATGACGGGACGAGGAGAGATTCGCCTATCTGTGGCCGCATTGTTCGTACATTACATTGTTTTCTGCCCACCTATTCAATGGTAAGGGTGTTTTCTCTCATGGAATGAGCCATTCTTGCTACATACATTCAAATGACTGAGTTTAAAATATGAGTGCCACTCTCAGGCCCCGTTACCTGGTACTAATTTTGGCTGTGTAGCGGGCATTGTAATCAGCTTATTATTGATCGGAACTACCTAAGGATAGACCAAGTGGAAGTTGTAGATATTGATGATGAATAAAAGGTCTTATAATTAATCATCCAAAAAATTAAACACGATGAAAATAAAATACTTCGTGAGATTCCACGCTAATCCTCCACTCAACAGTCAATTTCGACGACCATTGCCTTATTTTCAAGTTAACCTTGCCCAAAGTAACCTTGTAATTGCACCTTAATTATAGAAAACCAAGGAGTAGAAAAAAATACGTGAAAAGCTGCAAAGCATTATCTATTCATCAAGTTTTACGTCGTGAAATTCCAAAATCATAACTTGTATAAATAATTTTAACTCTCCGAAAATTTATTGTGTGATACGGAGCGTTTCACCACACTCTACTATGATGCCATTCTTGTTATATTTTTCATTATTCATGAAAAACTGAGAATTAGGCATAAATTCGATAAATTTAGTTTCTCATTCTATTGGGAATTCTAAATACTTGAAAATTTTCATCCTTAAATTAAGTTCCTTTCGAAATGAAGTGGAATGCTGAAGTATTTCAGGCGTCCATGATAAATTAATGAGGAGATGTCAGAGGTGAATCTAGAGGTGACGGCGTCATGTCATTCCAGAAATAGTACCATCCAGAGGTGATGATGTTCGACGACAAAGGGAAACATTACGTAATAACGGTCCTCGTATGCGAGAAAATGACTACAACAACTAGCTCATTCACCAGAACTGCTGCTAATGTAAACATGACGGAAAACAAACATCAAATTCCACCCTAATACTACTCCTAATTGAGTTTTCCCTTGAAAAGTTGGCTAATACAGCGTATTTCAAACGGTAGTAAAGGTAATAACACATTATTGAAATTATTCTGGAGATATAATTGTTTTTATTGCTAAAAAAGACCAAGAAGCCATCGTAAGATTCATGCTAACTCTTGGAAAAAGAGATACCGCTAGTTCTAAAGCGGAAATCATCTTTAATTAGTGACAATAGAAGTCAAATGGGAAGCATAAGCGATGATAAAATGTTCAAATTTCATTCATCCATACTTAGCAATGTATTTCATTGTGCTTCTAGCATAGGCTGCTCGTTCATAAACAAATAGAGATAAGAAACTAAATACTAACGTTGAATGAAGCCCCATTGTGAATGTAAGTTCAGCACAATTATACTTTTTTTCCGGATTTTCTATTTTCAATTAAATTCCATGAAATATTTACATTTTTGGTAGTTTTGTCCTCATGTTTTGCTCTTGCGATAAAATTTGATCGAAGATGTGTTTTAAAATGCATAGTCCTTGTGACAGTGCATTACCAAAATATGTTCCTGAAAATGGCAGTCTAAGTATAAAAATAGGAATTTCTCGCCATGAAACACCAGAGACAAATTTTATAAAATTGTGACTAGAATTTTTCCACGCTTCGGTATTATATCCCACATCAAACGCGTGTAACTACTCCAAACATTCGCTTTTGTTTCATGTACTACATAATACTTTTAAATTTTGGTTCGTAACAATTGGAATCTACTTTGATGTATACACTACCGGAAATATTACAGCGCCCACTTGGATGCATATGAATTAGCTACCTCGATGAATGAGAAACGGTACTTGACATCGAACTCCAAAAACGGATTCTACGATCATCTGATATTCCTCCGAAGTATACTAGTGAATAGATAAATGGCAGTCAGATGACTGATGAATGGGTGAGGAAGGCTAATTGTAGATAAATGTTTCGACGCGAATCCATTGACATTCATGAACAATATCCTTGGAAGATTTTCTGATGCGGTGTATTTCAAATTATAATACCTTCTTGGGAAACGTTTCCTCATATTTTTGATGGCTGAAACACAGCTAGATGTCATCGTGACTGTATTTTAACTCGCTGGGCGGAAAGATACTGCTGATTCGCCTGGTGCGGAGGAAACAAAAGGGAAAACAGGGAGGAAGAAGAAGAGAGGAGAAAGGGAGAGGAGGATGAGAGAGAGGGGTTAAATGAGGAAGGGCGCAAAGCGAGCGTCTTTTTAGTCGGAGCGTGTGTGCGCCGTCGACGTCATTTGCCCTCAAATTACTCGCCCTCTCTCCATATCCGACGCCCTTTCTCCAGTCGCTGCGTCTCTTTTTTTTCTCGCTTCAAACAAACTTCTCATTTTTTTCTCCTTTTCTTTTACCTCCCCCCCACTTTCTCTCCTCTTCATGCTCTTCCTCCCTCTCCTCCTCCTGAGTAAACCTCATCATCCGCGTGCATGCGGAATCAAAGCACGCGAAAAATAAAATTAGAAAAAAGGAGGAGCGAAACGCGACATAAAGCTCTGACTTCGTTCACTACTCTCCCTCCCCTGTTTTCTCCCCTCCCACATCTCCTTCCTACCTCTCCCCCCGCTTTTCCCTCTTCCTCTTTCCCTCCCGATCCCGATTAAGTATTTTCAGTACCGTGGAATGCGCAATCTTTCCCTTCTTTTTTTTCTGCGTCGCCGATTTTCTTCTCTTTCGCGTTTCATTTTTTTCTTGCTTTCATGCGAGTGTTGTCTGTTTATTTATTCAACTGTTAATGTATGCATTTATTCCTCTTTTTTGTTTCAAACGGAGTTTGGATTCTTTCTCCGCGGCCTTCTCGGCGGTCCTTTCAGGTGTGCCTTTGTGAGTGTGAGAGAGAGGGAGCTTTAAGCGGGACGGAATTGGACGACTAATGCGCGGATTCGGATTTCGCGCGGCCGACGTGAGATTTCGCAAAAAATAAAGAGGCTCGCGTCGGCGATGGACCTGTGGGCCGGGAACACCGTGAAACTTTTACTATTCAAAGTCTCCGACGATCACGCCTCTTAACACCGCTTGGTTCTCAATTATTCTAGAATTTTTTCCCTCCCTGCTTATATGATTTAAGACACACCGGATTTCCCTGAAGCATAAAGAACGACAAAGATCGATGTACTATTTTTATGTCTTCGAAGAACACACTGTTTGAATGTACACTGGTTGGCAGATGTTTATCATGTTCCACACGGTTAAAACACTTCTTCAAGTGGCCCAGCAACCGACATGAAAGGCCAAAATTTGTCTGATTTGGTTCATTGTTATGATGAATGCAGTACTTGCATTACAGTACTTGCATTGCAGTACAGTAGAATGCAGAATAGATACTTGACTCTGCCCTAAAAACTCTAAGACCTTATAAAAATTTAAATTTTACCATGTACCCATTTTTTTCATGGAACATTGCAGCCAACAGGACATAGATGTCATCAATTCCATACGAAAGGCAAAAAACAGGCTTAGTTCCGTTTTTGCTGCGAATCGCGTCGCAGATAACGTGACTGAAGCGGTAATCTCTCGATTTTTTGCCAGATATATGATGAAGAGGTATTTTTTCACACGAGTACAACACGATTTTCTATAAAATTTATGTTTATTCTAGAAATGGTACACAATTTTCGTCTAACTGATAATATATTCAAACTCTAGCTCTGAGGTTCATAATTCAAAAGAAAAATTACACCAGAGGTAATTTGACGTATTGGTAAATATATAAATTTGACGTATTGGTAAATGATTTCGAGGTAAATACCAATAGTAAAAAGATTTGGTGTCAGATAAAGTGGTAATACAGTTGGAACACTCTTATCATATCAAACACATAGCTTTCTCATTGCCTTGACCCCTCTAATTTTAAGAAAAACTACGAATTTTCATTCTCTCCACAAGACACAATCGAAACAAAACCTATTAAATGGATGTATTAGCAACAGCGTATCAAATTTGAAGCTAAAAGTGCCTGGTCAAGAAGTAAATAGTACTAAATTGCAAATTTTTATGAAAAACGCAAAAATACGAAAGATCTAAGGCTTTCCCGGCGTATGTAGTCATTGAAGGTTCTTCTGACTTCCCACCGGGTCAAACTCTCCATCTTGGCCGACGTTTTGATGGACGAGTCGTCCATCGTCATCAGGGAATCATGCCCCGATGGTGAGTTTGACCAGGTGGGAAGCCCAAATAACCTTTAATGAGTAAAAAATACGTTTGCTAAAGAAATGAAAAATAATGACATAAATTTACAGGCTTAAAAAGAATAGTTAACGCTGCCCCTTTTAGAATAATATTAAGTTTTTTGAAGTTTTATATATGCATGCTCCTGATATGCACGTTCCTAAAATTCAGATCGAAAACCTTTGTTTTTTGGCTCGTCGTGAGGACCTGCTATTTCATTATACAATGAAAATGATTTCATTTACTATAATTAAAGAGTCTTTTCGACAAAGGCATACGAGGACCGCATGAACTTTGATCTATAGAATGAGGGTTTTCAATGGGAATGAGCTTTCTGGATTGAATCACCCTCAGATATTTTTAACAATCACATTAATGCGACATTTCGTGGGAATATGTTTGATACGCAGCCTTTGTGGCCATTGAATATGTTGCATTAATCATGATCAACATTTCCATTAGAATTTGTAAAGCTTTATTTCCCCGTGAATAATTCCTTCATAACGCATGCGTACATTTTCGGATAATTCAACGCATGAAAATGACGGAGAATAATTTAGCGCGAATAAAGCGAAACTGGAGTCGTAAAATGTAACGAAAAAGATTTACACTTGACTCAGGAGTCACAGGTTGCAGCCGCAAGTAAATATAGCCTCACGCATTAATGGCCGACGGGACATTTCCCGATCGATCATCTCGGATGATTGAGTATCCAGACAGCCACCCACCACCTCCAACGCCGAATGTCAATTTGATTGGAAAAGACACACCGGTTTATTCGCCGGCGTTGATTCAATCCCTGGTGCCTTGCAATAATTTTTTCATGAAACGACTTGCAGCTCGACTTTTTCAGGAAATCAAGACATTATTGACGCGTTATGATATTAACATATAGGTAATGATAACCCGGTTTCTAAGAGAGATAGAATGGGATAATTTCTTATTGAAAACTTGATTCCCTCCCTCGCATAATTTGTTGATGAAAGTGAATTTGGAAGATACATCCTAAGGCGTAAAAGTGGAGATAATTTCTTTTAGCTTGCTTTAACACTCTTGATTATTTATCGGTCATTATCTTTGGTCGTTCAATCCTAAGACTGGTTGACTGCTGCCCTCCACCCTTCTCTGTCAAATGCTCGTTCCCTTACTTCGAGGTAGCTCTTCCGATGCACTTTCCTCATCATTTGATCCGTAAACTTATTTCTGGGTCTTCCTCAGGGCACTTTTCCCTCTATTTTATCCTTCAATTATGTTCTTCATAAACCCGTTGGGCCTTAGGGTGTGTCCAATCCATCTGGTTCTCATTTGCTGTAAAGTATTTCATACGGTCCTTTCCTCTTTTAATAATCTGTAATCTTCATTATTTCGTATTTTGTCTGTTCATTTAATCATCAACAGCCTCCTCGAGCCCCAGATTGCGAGGAATTCTAGTCAGTTCTGGTCTACTTTTCCGATGGTCCATGCTTCCGATCCATGGAGTGCCACGCTCCGCACGCATGTTTTCACATACTGTTTCCTAGTTGTATTCCCAGTGATAGGAACATAGTGGTAGTTTTTTCAAAATGGACGCTTTCTTAGCTTGTAATAGGGCTTGATGCCCTATATTTATCGACATTGCTTTGGAATATCCAAGCCTCGGCAGTGACAAAATTTATTCGTTGCTGACTCAAAATATTCAGATATGGCCATTCAAATGTTGACATTTGTCTGCAGCTGTGACATTGCGTTAACGGATATTCCGTGACTTAAACGTATGGAGTCTATATTGAATAACATCCCGGGTCACCGGCGGTTATGGTGTGTACTAAGATCGTAATTTTGCAGATTTGAAAAAGCAAAAAAGGTTTCTTTGGGCAGAAGGGCAATATTGTGATTCTCCAAACATTAGTTGCGATAACTTTAAGCACCACCTTTGCTAGCGCAAGTGGAGAAGTGCACTTCATGCTCGCAGCGCTTTTTAAAAAAAATCCGCCCTTAATGAAATTATTTTATTTTTATAAATAATTTTTTTTAATGAAAATATCTTAAAAGATTCCAAAAGTGACGAAAACATGCATGGGATCACGAGATTGTGGTCTATAGAATGAGAAAGTAGGGGCACAATATTTTCATCGCGTTCTTTCCCTGTAAAGCTACTAGTCACACTTTGAAAACTGCAATAAATGTATAGGAATATCATAATTAATTAGGTGTAAGCGCCCCATCATTCCTCATGACAGAGTCGAATCAAATATTGCACAGGTCCACATGTGTGAGCACAAAACATTCGTATTGATAGGTACTCACTCATTTATGGTTTCATCACAAGTAGAGAAGAGTGGTACTCACCTGAAATGAGAAAAAAACATCATATTAGTAAACAGATCTAAATTGATAGTTGAAATCAAACTGCGCCAGAGATATTTTATACCATAGAGTACCCAAATATTCATTCCTAAGGCAATGATTTCACGTATTGGATAGCATAAGATTGATTACGATTCTACTGAAAAAATTATATTACCCGAACATTACCGCTCAACTAAATTCAATTTTCCCACAGTACAGAAGGCATTAATTAGTTCTGAAATACATTTTGTATGAGGAATAATGAACGCCTAGCAGATTCAGTGATTTGTCATAATGCTCATGCATGGGTAATTACTACGCTTAATGAAGCTAGAATACATAATGAACCGAATCAAACAGTCCACCGCTATATTTTCGTTTGTATAAAGAACGGGTCCCATTAAATTCTGCAGGGCGGATAAGCGTGGACTTTATATGCTTATGTAATTGCAATTACTAACGTGTCAGGGATAATTGACTTGAATGCAGGCATAGATTTCTCGGAGAAATTTCTAACTTTTTCATTTCTGCAATTCCCAGGAGGTTCTGAAATATTAATTCCCGTTCGCTCAGTTTTCCATTCTCAATGGCTCAGGACCGTAACTATTTCCATCTCGATCACAACTAGACCTCAACATTTTAGCTTAAATTTCAAGAATGAATTTGCGCTTACATATCGTCTGGAGAACTCTTAGCTTTTCAAAACACTTATTGCTTTCAAGACGAATAAGGTACCAGTGCAAGCTATCTTTTCACATTCGCTTTAACGCTGAACTTTAATGAGTAAGCGAGAAAGCATTTTTCCGTGCATTTATACATCTATATCTACATACTACCCTGCGAGCCGCCGCATAGGCGAGTGGCAGGGGATGTTTAGACACCAGCCGTGTAAATATGTAAGGGAAAATTCTTTGGCAGGTAAAATGGTGACGTATATTATATGAGTGTATTTAGTGGAGCCCATTTTTTATTGTGGCCGCTTACTGTAAGCGGAAAGAACGAGTTTTTGTACCTATCTGTTCAGCAGTGTATCTCTCTTATTTTATCGCTCCTGTCAGACCTAGAGATGCTGTGAGGCGTCATTATAATATTGTATTTAATTAAACATTTTATGCATTAATCAAAATGATATAATGATAGATAAGAATTAATCACAATCTATTAATCAGTGAATGTTTTCGAGAAGGTAGAAGAAATTATGAGCTTCATTCAATGACAAATATTATTTCGCATGGGAGGAAGAGTGCCCATGAATGCGTATTTATAATTTCTTCGAGAAATATATTGATGGATCCTCGTTAATGCACTAATTCTCATCTAATGCCGGGATGATAATTGTTTTTTTTTTCTAGACTTAGCGCTGATATAGGTTGAAATGGCGAACCCAAAAATGTCTCGTCGTTGATTCTTGGCGTGACTTCTTGCCAGTCCTCCGTATGCAAGTTATTTTATGAGTCGATATGTATTTCCTTAGGGGGCTATACCACGCCAAGGTGCTCTCCGCTAACTTCCCCTGCATCCTCGTCTCGCGAGAGGCGTTTATTATTCCATATCATAACGAGGAGAAGAATTAACACGCGCCCTTCCACTAATCACCACCCGCCATAAGTACTCATTAAGGGAGTCGTTTATTCGCACCATAATTAATTCGGACGTCAGACCTTTCGCGAGAATTTCACTCCCAACGCGTCGCTCGCTTAAGAGGAGGCGGTTACAGGCGGATGGGAGGGGGAAAGGTGAGAGCGAAGGTGAGGTCTATGCATATTACCACAGGAATTAGCATTCTCCGTCTGCTAAAAGCAGTAAATAACTCAACTAAATATCTTCAAATGTAATTACTAAATCTAAATTGCAAATATTGACTTCATCCAAAATACTTGAAGTTCTACCATTACAAAAATTTTGAACGAGTGTAAAGTATACTTAAATCGAGTAACGCCTAAAGTATTGGCAGACATTTGCTTAGTTACGGTAAAGAGCTACACAGCGGCAAATAATTTATAGTATTTCTGAGTAAACACAAAATCGAAAGTAGGGTTATCATTTTTTATAATTTTCCTTCTACTATATCGTTAAATTAATGCGTATGGGAGCTTGTACTGACTTCAATGCTTCACATTAAAGAGGTTTAGTACTGGAAGGATGTACTTTGTAGGATATAATATAGGATGTAGATTGACGGGGTAGCAGAAAGGTGGGTTTGTGGAGAGGGTGGGGGGTCGAGTTCCGTACCACCGACCGATTCCTTAGCTATCGCGCGGTCTTCACCTCCTCCGCTTGCAAACCGCTCCGCGATCGTCGCCGCCACCACGGCGTGTCGTGCCGTGATGCTACCGCGCTGTTACTCGCAGATAACATTGGGAGGCCATTACGACTCCGGCACTCTCGGCCTGCACTCACCCCCACGCGCCTCAATTCACTTCTGCGCTTCCCGATTAACCGTCTCGACTCGTCCCGGGAGAGTTAGACGGAGGAGTCTCCTCCCTTATCGTGGGGGCCTTCCTTAATGGTATCCCGACCACACATTAAATGAACGTGGCATACAGGTATGCCTTTGTATTTCCTGGCATCTGAACGTTGTATTTGTGTTTTCATGATGAAAGCAGTAGGAATAGGTTTGAGATTAAGTACAAAGAAAATTAAGTTTAGTGTATCAGGAGACATTTTGTGGAAATGGAGTACATATGCCATGATCTCACAAAATAAGTTGTTGTTTACTTTCCACAGAACTTTATTCACTGACAACGTAATTTTGACATAAGCTATGTCATTTTCACAGTTCAATTTTCAAGTAATTCAAGCATATATATTTATATTTTTGAACGGATCTGGAAGGGGGGATGGTATTGAGCAGGGATAGAGTTACGTAAATGTATAGAGAAATGACGTAATCAGAGGGGAAGAGGGAAGAAGGTTTGTTAGGAGCAGGCTATCACACGATGGATGAGTCAAGTAACATTGACAAAATCGGGGATGAATGGTCAGGATACAAATAATCGTTAACAATCGGTGTATTTTTGCCTATTCAGGCTGAAGAAATTTCATATTGCTCCATGAAATCGAGTTTTTTCCCCTTACATGGATTATGTACAACGGTAGCATTAAATTTACTATAGTGGTTATTTTCGTTGAGGAGTTTAGCAAAATTAGACTTGGAGTCACCTTTGTGCCAGAAATTTATGTGTTTAATTACTCGGGTATTGATTTCCCGTCAACTTTGCACTTTTGACTTTACTTCCCAATGTACAAAGCACTACAATTAGGCGTGTCACAGCATAATATGTACTTTCCGCTCGGGTCCTTGTTGTCACATTTATATTTTGAGATGAAAAGTAAATTACCAATTGCTGTGCGGTTATAAAAAGATATATTTAACTTAATAAAATTCTGCGGAAAGTGAACAACAGCATTTATGAAATAAAACAAAGAAAGTCTCCAAAAGCCGTAAACAATTTTTTACGGCTTTTGGAGACTTTCTTTGTTTTATTTCAACAGTCTAGCCGTAAGAAGCTCACACTATCTATGTGATGGCTTTCCAACAACTTTTATTGTGAGATATCAAGAAAAGTCCAAGCAAGAAATCCCCAACCTCTTTTTATCTTGGAACGGATTGTATGAGGTCGATTGCAAATTTATTTGTATCAGATCTCATTGGTTCTCAAAAAGATCTAAAAAATGGGTTATGCAAGAACTTTGGGAAAGAAACTTATTAGCGTACTTTTTCTTCGTTCCCTTTCAACCCACAGCGTTTTACGAAAATTGATTGAATAAAGAAAGGCGAATCCAAACGAAAGTATATAGTAACACTCATGATTTTATATAGACTAACTATCACTTTCTGTAATACTACTGATTGCGCGCACTGCGTTTGCTCGATTACGATAGATGTATAGCTTTTGAATTTAAATTATGAACGACTTAGAAATCAACTGGTCCATAGGTAAGGCGATTCACAAATCTGAATCTCTAATTAAATTTCATCTCTTGGACGTACCAAATAAGTACCGACTCAGAGCCATTCTTGAAATATTCAACTCCAATATAAATAGGCACAGGTCCCGATGAGTTTCAAATTGCTATAAACGAGCGGAAAGTTGAGTGGCTATAGTGGCCTTCGACTTCAACTTCTTGTTACAAAAACATTTCGCCAGAGGACAGGACAAATATTGTGGAACAATGTTTATACCGACATGAGTGGTAATAATGAACAAGTCCCACATTCTACTGTTACTGATTTGGTTTATAGAATACTATGGAATATAAGAGCAGCATTTTATTCTGTTGGGTCGAGTGTTTAACTACGATCGATGGAAATCTGGGATTAAAGCCTAAAGGAAGATTCTAAAGTTCCCACGCCTACAATTGTCACACGCATTTTCCCGGGAATTGCATTTGAGCAAAAAAACTATCTGCGTCTGCGAAAATAGTACAGAGACCTGAAAGAGGAAATTTTTTGACGTGATCATGAGTCTTAATGATCATATTAAATCATATTATTCATATTAATTTTATTATTATTTAAAATCATATCAAAGGCCTTATTCTCTCTTATGAAGAATCAAATAAGGCAATTATTTGATCTCTAAATGAGCGATAAATTGTAATGAGAAGTTTAGTGAATGCCCTCATACATACACAAGAAATGATTGATATGCATACACACACATGATGTCATTATTAAATATGACGTTCTTACAATAGTTATCTCACAACTCTAACGTTTTCCGATTTTGATTTCCTCTCTTAAGGAGCAATGCATTTTAAAAAAGTGACTGAACGAGTGGAGGGTACTTGTGCCCAGAAAGAGTGGAGGGTTTCTTGGTAAAGGAAGGATTATTTTTTTTTTTAATATAGGAGAGGAAATAGCTTCTGATTTTACCTACTCCTCATAAAAGGTGCCCAAGTGTCCACAGTTGTATGTCTTATCTGAAAGACGGAGTACTCTGAAATGCTCTCCATCCAGCAGTCAAGTTTAGGGTCGGAATTCTACCATAGAGAACCCTCCACTACCGGGATCCAAGCCTCGAGATACCAAGTAATCCCATTGGCTACAACCACCTACTAAACCGTTCTCCTTCCTTGTTTCGAATCTGCATACGTAGAATCCCTCGCGTTTTCAGCATTTCCGATCGATGCGCACTTAAAAAGGCAGGCCTCTCTCTCCGTTCGGTGTCTCTCCCACCGGCTTCCCCGCAGAGGGCTAAGGGGCCCGCTATCAGAGCGGATGCCGGCGCCTCGCCCCTGTGGCGCTTGGACCGTATCGGTTGGGATTTCCCGAGACGCCGACCACGACGCTTCGGCCCGGCTAAACCCCCGTCGGTGGAACGGATGGGGAAATCACACTCTGCCCTACGACGCCCATATCTCAATTTATGGTGTACCCGTTTCACCGTTTATTTTTTCTCATTTAACCCGTAAGTGAGATTGGATTTGTAATGAAAGTGTGTTGTGCCCGCATTCGACAGGGTAGCCAGTTTGTATGTGCATTTGGTGGAATTGAGGGGGAAGGAAAGAGTGGAAAGGGGCGAGGGTGAACTTGCCTTTTCTTCAGATCGATAGAGAACGGTGTGCGGGGGCGCCATGTGCATGGGGTGGCGTCTGTCGGGCGCCAACATCCCCCCTTCCCCTCAGCCCCCAGCCAGGAAGAAGTTTTGGCGAGAGCATGTTGGGGTGGCCGACGGAGTAAAACAAACGCGAGGGCGTCACCTGTAGGCAACGCGTATAATTTGTGCCGGGACTCGGTAGTTCCCCGAGGTCAATGAGTGAACACTGTATTTCATCATGGAAGCGGAAAATTTGGCTAAGCAGGTGGGGTTCTCGGCGACAAAGGTTTTAGGGAATACTTTAATCAAGAGAGAAAATTAAACTTTACCGATATGGAGATTTTATTATGCTATGCTCTGCAACATTCTGATAGGTATGGCAACTTTTTAATGAGGATCTCCAGCTAAAAACTCAGCGATGGAGGGCAGAGGGAATCAGCGGGAAAATTGTGGATTGTCTATTAAGAAGGTAAGTCCTTTTATATTTACTTATTATCAAAATACGAGTTGAAACTCATCATTGAAGCCTTTGTGACTTGATTTTAAGTGATAAACCTCATAAACCTCGAGATAATTAAAGTTACTCAAGACATGTATGCATTAGGAAGCTGGGTGGAGCCTTCATAACCCCAATTTCAAATAATATACCCGTTATATAAGCTACTTGTACATGTTTATTTTCCACACTTAGCGTTAAAATTCAGATCTTCTAATCCACAGCTACCCTTTTTTTATTCAAGACAAGGTTACTGAAAAATTTTTCACTTCGATAAAATCATCTCTAATGCGTTTTTCACGTGATCGTTAACCGCCTTCGAAAAATGATTTTAACTCATTACAGATTATTTCCATTTTTCCTTTAATAATTCTTACGTATCTAGAGTGTTCCAAAGGTGCCTAATATTTATATCTTCTTGCATTAGCATATCTCCGTTGCTAACCAAGACTCTCATTTCCTTCCCAAATCTTTCATCTTTATTCCTCATATCTCCTAACAATCGTGAAATTTTCGAATTACGATTGTGAAAACTCGTCATTAGCTCAGGAATACTGCACAAATTAAATTTTTAAATGGCCAAGAAGATTGCACTTTCACCCAAGCCAATTTCCACTCGGATTTGGAGTTAATTTGTTTTCGTCATTTGTGCTCCATGATTTTACGCACTGCTGTGGTTAGAAGTAAGCCGCAGGAAGGTTTGACCTCTCCTAGGTAGCCGGGATCTCTCCTCGACCCCATCTACATCCCGGATTTTACCCTGACACACGCCAGTCTGCTCTTTCTGTCGGGTCCGCGCATATTTATATCACAGGGTGAGTATATATTTATGAATCTCCGGCTACGGCGTGGCGTGAAGTTTCTGCCGCTCAATCACCCGCGTGGATTAGCCTGATCGTCGCTTCTCACGCCCTCACGTCAGTCACTCCGAATACGGAGTCTCAAAATAAACACGGATAAATGTTTTAAACCGTTAAACATTATGAAAAAACAGCGTGGGAGGCGACAACTTGGCATTGGAGTATCTTTTTTTCATTTTCCTACCTCAGTGATGGAGAGGTTTTAAACCCTAACCTGCTTATCGTAAAGTCGTGGGTGTGAGTGGGTATTTTACCTCACACAGCGTGGATATTTGGGTAAAAATCTTCTTTCACATAATCAACAACTGATGAAATAAGGACTGCAAAAGGTATTTTTCGGGTAGATGGATTGAAAACAACAATTCTGGGCAGCGTTTCTATGATAGTAACAGTATGTATTCCCAATGATAGCCACTATAGTCAAGGCAATATTAAACCGAAGAAACAGACACGTATCTAGGGAAATATTCCAGTCTCCCTGAAAGGTGGCAATAAATCGCCAAAATGGCGTGAAATAGCTTTTTTATGATAATTTCCGTAGTCGAGGGTCGCTTCTTATGGAATATGTAAATCACTTTTGAAAAATGCCCCTTTGCCGGGTCTGTAGACATTTGACATCAATAAGGAGTGAATGTACGGGGCACACCACGGCTTAGGAGTTAAAAGTAAGAGATTATTTCTGCATGCAATGCTATCTTGGACATTCCCCTATGCTCTCCGTTTGAAACATGCCTCCTTATGACAATGGATTTCTTCACATGAGTGGGAGTTTCAATTTAAGGAAATTAGAAAGACTGAATTGCCAAGGAAATTTTGCTGAGAAGTTGTGTACCAGAAAGGATGGTATCTTTATCGGATAAACCTTCAAATGTGTATTTTCGTGCCATAAGTATCCAAAGGATACATTTTGATCAACCTCCAGCAAAGACTTTCGGAATAAACTATTCACATGTTATGTCGAATTTCATATGCTTAAAACACTTTATATTGAAGTAGATTGAACTATTATCAAAGTGAATTCCACGATTATGTCATGAAATGTCAAATCATATTTAAAAATCTAATGAATAAAAATATGAATCTTTTATGACAGTGAAAAGAGGAGACAATTTGGCTTTACTCCATTTGGGAATTTGTTTTTTTCATTTGTATATTATATTCTGATGAGGAAAAGGGAATAAAAACACATAAAAAGCTTTCAGATGTGGCTATCGCGATAGATAGAGAAGATACAATGAACAGATAAGATTAAAAATGTTGACTTTTTTGAACGTCCCATTTAAGACCCCCCTCATTAATTTCCTCCTCTTTTATGATGCTTTTTCTGGCACTGAAGATTAATTACACGTTGCCCAGATTAATTGAAAAATCACATAGATGGTCACTGTAATACATAAAAATAGTTCGCGGCACAAATAAAACTGCTAGTTTCTATAAACTAATTCCCTAAATACATTTTTTAAAATCCATAATGCCATTAGGACATTGAATAGACATTAAATCACCGTTGATTGGAGAAAGAGGTAAGAAGAATTCTTATCATCTGGTGAATGGTATTCTTCGGTAAAGTGCCGAATAATTCTCTCTCAACTCGAAAAATAAATACCAATGGAAGGTCATTGTGGTGTCTTAATGACCCGAGAGACTACCGACCTCTAATGCTCTTTTTTCATTTAGTGCTTTTCAAATATTAACTTCTCTATCGTTGAGGCGTTCAAGAGATCATTTTACCGACTTAAATTTCCTCTCATATGCTCTCCCTACTCTCACTTCTTCTAGTAAGTTTCATTAAAGTGTACAAATATGTTATAAAATATCTAGTAAGAATATACACCATGTTTAATTCACTTAACGCCACGATGAAAATTACCTTTATTCCAACTTAGTATTAGCGCTGAACCAAGCTTGAGTAATAATTATCTTCTTTACTTGTACAATAACTAGTGTCAAGTAGATAGGACGAAATTTTGCCCTGCTAAGACAGTTGAGGGCGGACGATCTCCAAGCTTCAATGTATTGGCACAGTATTGGTTGGAAATTGGATCTAGAACTCTCTAATTAAATGGCAAGTCCACCATGTTTTTAGCTGGGTTGTTGTGTTGCATGCAAAGTAGCTGACTTTTTTGTAGCTGATTTTTGGAAATAAAATGTAATCTCTGTTACCTCTGGATACATTTAATGCCGTTGTGCATTGAATTTCAACGTCTACATACCTCTATGGGGCAAATGGTGATGTTTTCAAAGTCGTGTATATTGAATGCACGTGTTAGTATCCCAGAGTTGAAATAAAATCTTCAGAAAACGGTATTCGGTATGGGTAGCTTGAGTGAGGTATCATTCTGCATAGAATTCAATAAATTTGATCTTAACTTAGAGAAAAATACCATAACTCACCATGTGTACCAAAATATCAAGCACTAACTTTAGAGGTATTTGCCAATACATGCTTGCCATTTTCCACTGGGTAATCAACGCGTATGTACTCTGGAGGGGCTATAATAAACAAATGAGGACTTTTTACTGCTTAAATCTCGTCATAAATTTGAAAGGCAAAATTTTCTACGTTTTTTTAATTATTTCAAACAATTGAATGAATTACACACCTTAGAAATGTTCACAGAATCGTTAAAAACCTTATGTTATGAAGACGTTAACGCACGGTGAGAAAATATGAGTTTAATTAAATACTTATATAGATAAGTATATTTGATTTCTGAAAATTTCAGTCACATAAAACAACATTTTTGTGCATTAATATTAACATATTCATTTCATGCTTCTTTCAGCTGTTGAAATAAAAATATGAAATTCGGATATGATCCCCACTATGACTTGAGAAACTGCCTGAATTGTCGAGGGTTGCTTAGTGAATTACATTTATACGATCAACTTTTTCGATGTTTTAAAGCAGAGGCGCGATCATGATATTGTGAATCCTTGTTTGATCCATGTTTAACAGGGGATGAACATTTTGCTGCATTAAAAGACGATTTGCATGATCAGCAAATCCCTAGCCGTCACCGGGCTTACTTTTTTTCAGGAACACGAGCAGCGTATCAGGCACTCTGGTTACAGGGATGCGATGGCACTTGTTTCTCGATTCCCGGCGGGCCGCGGTGAACGGATCGATTGGCCAAAGTGTCATCGCAGGCTGTGAATTATGAAGTGAATAAAAGCCTTAATCGCCGACGACGAACTAATTGACGGGCGTTACCGTCGCACCGAGGCCGTGGGTTTGGTGTTCTGCGGACAAAATCGAGGCATTGTTCGCGACTGCGCCTTCATAGAGGCAGCGGCTCGGAAATAGTAATGCAAATTGCTTCACAAATACCGAGTGTGGAATCAAAGCAACTAGCTAAAAACGATATTTGGATCGGTTACCCGCATTTTTAAGACCAGTAGCCGCACTACACCTCTAGGCCCGATAGATGTAATAAAGTTAGTGCAATACGATGCCGGAAAGATAGGTATGAAAATTCGTTCTTCCCACTCACAATACGAAAACATAAAAAAATGAGGCCCAATTCAAACACTGAACACTCTCGTAATATACTTCGCCATTTAACTTATATTTAAGGTTTTTTGAGCGAGATAGTTCCCTAGTCATATTGGAGACCATATTCGAATTATACGTTTAAGTTTGACCAGCTGTTTGATTAAATATGTAAACTGACTGAAATTCACCAGAATTAAACATTGCATTATTAATGGCTATAGTTTTATATGACAGTAATTTCAAGTAATCAAATAAAAATATCTAAGTAAATCTTTAAAATTGATTCATATTTTCGCGCGGAACGTTTGGAACTACTTCAAAGCGGAAGGATTTTTGTAATCCCGATGAATTTACTACGGTGAAAATATGATTTATTTAAAAAAAAAGTTGAAAAACATACAGACTACACTGATAACTTTTTTGTCGAGACTTAGGTGTTAGAAATTTCTCTTTTTTTAAATCAGCTCTCTGTGAAGTGCATGCACGTACCTTTTCCCATTTTAAATGTCTTGTCTTGTTTTGGCATATATCTTGGAAAGTAGCGTGGTAAGGGGTTGAAATTTTTGTATCATTGGAAGGGTGAGATATTTTTCTTTAAATTAGACCAATGTCAATGATTTCTAGGTGAAATGATATTTCGCTCAAAACTACCATAACGGGAAGACGAACGAGAAAGTGCTTGATATGGTGGGCGAGGATAGGAAACTTCTAAATGAACTCGGGAATAGGCAGAGTAAGAGGCTGGAAGAAGTAATGAGAGGCGATAGGTTGCTCAAGAATAACATAGATGAAAGGATGTTGGGCAAGCGGGGAAGGGGAGAAAAGCGAATATTTTTTTAATTAGTAAACAAACACGGTCCCTCTAAGCCATATGGCATGTCAGAAGGATCCAACACATATACATACAATGCGACAAATAAAAAAAAGAAAAATGGTATATACAAAAAACAAAAAAAAAACAAGTTACAACAATTTATAATATTACAACTTGAAAACATTATACATAGCTAGATTTAGGCATTCCACATTTTTGAATTCACAGATATTCATGCCAAATATATAGAACATAACCAATGAAAAATGTTTAATTTCATCAAGTAACCATGCATGTACCTTTTTCTTTACTACTGCCATACCTTTTAGATCATCAAGGTGATTTGGAATGCAATTAAAAGTGTGTGGTACGTATTTTGCTAACCTTTTACCGTATGAATTGCAATATCTGTACGTTTCCAATACAGGGGAATATGTTTCATTAATGGGAAGAAGAAGGGTAGATTGTATGCTGAGGCGAAAAAGGAAATATAATAGAGGTAAAGAGGACCCAGAAAGTGTCGAAAACCGTGAGGACATTCTCTGACTTACAACAAAACCAACCTTTAACATCTTTCTCCTTTATACCTTTGCACGGCTGGTGTCCTGACACTCCCTTTCATACGCCCATCCGGCGCGGCGTTTCGTTGGCTATTATGTAGATGTATCTCGTTTACTTCGAGAATATAAAATGGTGCCATAATTACATTTATTTTTTTTAGTTTTCAGGAATGCTTAACTTCACGTTTTAACATTAAAAAAAATAAAGTCAGGGGATATATATTCTTATACAATGGGATATAAAAGGCTCAGCCAATGTCGTCATCTACATAATGATTCATTCAGAGCGATGCTCGGCATGGAAAAAAGAGAAGTGTAGAAAAGTGTTGACACCATTATTAAGTTCCACTTATGTGCGCTCCCAACTTTTCCAAAAAAATTCTTTTCAGGCACTTAATCTGCGTTTGATTACACGTCGGCCAAGGTCGGGGAAATTTTTCCCGACAGGTGGAGGATATTATGGACCGCACCATTAGAGCGAGCGCGAGTATCGCGTCGGTTTAAATGCTCCACTATAACGCAATCCGAATACGTAGCAGTCTCGTTAACGACCCATGTTTACATTTTGTGACCCCTAGGAAGATTGCTACAAGATTGTATTCGAGTCGCTCGCGAAGGAATATTTTTTTGTGTAAATTGAAACCTTTATGAGACTAGCAGTTTATGCAGTTTCGCCTAATCGATGGCACTCGGCTTAATTGAGCACAGATATTTTTTCCTCTCATTTGTTTGAATTACGTCATATTTCCATCCATTTAGTGGCAATTCCCATGCTCATGACACCCATACATAGAAAATTCAGAAATAATTAGTATAGAACAGTTGAGTTACTTAAAAAATATTCAAACTCATATATTTTTACGGCTAAGTTAATTCAGGGAAGTAGATATAAATGAAATGGGGTGTGGATTAGGGAAATATATTAAATAATTTTGCAGAGGGAAGTTAATATATTCAGTCCATAGTTTAAGTACGCAGCTGAGGGGAGTCTATCACCGCTAATAGAAAGAGGGTTTAATGAAGCCACTCCCAATAATTGGAAAACACCACTTATTATGCAGTTTCTCTCTAAGGGTCTTTCATCCATCAAGAGACCCGTCTCTCTATCCTCTTTTCCGTCTTCAGATTCAGTGACTACGGCCTGAGAGCATTTAGTTTTCTCTCCAATTCCCCTCATTTTAGGTTCGAAGAACTGACTTCCATAACCTCCGAGCAATCGCTCCTTACTTTAACTAAACGACATAGTTTACCGAGTAAATATAAAGAGACTCGTAGAAAATGTATCAGTCTGTATCAGGCGGTAACGTTATGATATTGACCCGTGTCGTGTAAAAATAAATCAAGAGGAGAGCTACCTCAGACACTGCATTATTCATTGAGCATTTCCGCAATTTCTTGACTGAAAACGTCAAAAAAGTTTTTCATAAAATTAATGAAAGATATAATTTCACACTTATCATAACATATCATTAAAACGTATCACTCCAAAAAAATGATTTTCCTCCACACCCCCGATTGTTCAGCAAGGTAAACGTAAAATTTCAAAAGTTCTCTCACTTAAAACCGATTGAGATATACTAATGAAGTTTTCCCGGTCAAAAGACGACAAAGAGAACATAAACAAAAAATGTCACTTTAAAATTCACTTTTCGCCTCGCTCATGACATTCGCATTGAAGAGGGTAGATTTGTTCGCTTGCATAAATGCGTCTTTACTTTTGTTCGCTAAATATGCTCTGCTTATGTTCGATAAATAAGCAGTTTGTCACTGATTATAGGACGTCCAAGATTATTGCTCAGATACCATTAAAATGCAAATTTGTACTTTATTCCAATGCCATTTGGAGAAGAGAATCATGTGGCCGAAGAATCCATGATGGTGGCCTATGTTTTAATCACTCGATCTAGAATGCATTGTTCACTCATAATTTCACTCGGTCAAGTCAGTATATTTCAACTGCGCTGATTTCTTGAACGCACTCTATTGCTTCAATAAAATTTAGATGAAATGGAAATCGTCAAATTTTTACGAGCGACGACATCCATACCAATACAATTAATTTGATGAATTGATAACGTATTGATATGTTACACAAAAAGCAGACGAATAAATGCAATGAGCTCTCAAAAGCTGGTGTTGAAGACGGATGCTGAACATCAAATGAAAGGATGAAATAAGAAGTTAAGTCGTATATATAATAGTAGAAGAGGAAAGGACCATATGGAACACTGCAAAGAAAAGGAGAACAAGATGGATTGGACACGCCTTGAGGCACAATAGGCTTGTGATGAGATTATAATTGAAGGGAAAATAGAGCTAAAAGTTCTTAAGGAATGATAAATAAATAGGAGTACATACATGAGAAGTAAAAAAGTGTAAGGGAACTATCATTATATGGGAAGGGCTGCAGTAATTCAGTCATGGGGGTGGGATATTTCGGCGCGTGGACGTTTTGGCGGCGACCGTTTCAGTGCAGGCCATTTTAGAGTGGGCACGTTTTGGCGCGAAACCAGTTAAATATTACGGACGACAGTACGATGCCATCCGTGCTTTTCTAAGTCTTGTGACTGTTTTCATGCAATAATTGTGCGCAAATAGCACTACGGATTGATAATTCTAAATCTAAATCAATCTTCGGATTGAGCGACCAATGATGACGACGATGTTACCCGTATTAAATGAAATCAAACTCTAAGGCAGTTTACCAGTCCAACTATTTGATCGGTACTCACACCCTAGTTATATGGCTCCATCCCGTCGTTCCCGTAGTGGAGTAATGGGGACGAAAGGTATCTCCTTCACTCCGATGTGAAAGTGTATACGTACAACGCATCATCTCCTCGACTTTCCTCTTGCGCCCCGCCTCCTGGTGGCTGGAGAGAGAGACAGCTTCGAGAGAGCGAGAGGCACGAGAGGGCGCACTCCTTGTCCTCATCCTCCTCCTCTGTCCTCTTACCTTCCAGAAACGCGACGACAGATGATTTGTTTTCCTCGTCTGCTCGACATGAGCGAAGGAAGGGTTTCGAGGAGGAGAAGAAAAAAGTTTCTAAATGTCGTCGAGGTGTCCCGACTCTTGTTTCTGGGAATTGCACCAGATGCTGCGAGATGCCAGCGACGGAAAACCGCCCGAGATGACGTCATTCGCCATGCCCCTCCATTATCCCACTCCCCCCAACCAACTAACCCCCCCCCCCATGCCCCCAAGGCAAAATGCAGCGAGGTATAACTTCCCGAACCCGTGACACAAAACTAACACTCCGGCTCTTTAACTTCGCCTTGTCAAATCAATCTCCGCCCAATTATTATTACTCAGCAATGAACTGATTTTCATTAGGGTGCACTGAATTTTTCGGCAGAATGAGCAGTCACATAATCGGTTCAATGCAAATCCAGGAATCTTCCAAGAAGAGAAATATCTGCTAAAAGACACCCACTCACTGGAAAACAATTTCATTTAGGCTTGAAACATAGAACAATATTTTATACTGCGATGAGACGATCCAGATTACTGATTATTTCATCGATAATTTTAATTATGCTAGCATGAATATATTTAAGAGGTTAAGAAGTTAACTGCCCATTTAACGTCTCTTAAAACCTGCATGAGTAAGTCATTAGTGGAGGCGACCGAACACTGATATTACAGTTGCCTCTTAGGATAAGCGGGTAAGTTAGTTAAGGAAGGATACTTATGGGATATCGGGAAAGGGAAGTGAGAAACCCAGTGATGTCGCTATCCTGCTTTTAAATAAAGGTTCCAGGAAGTTTACATTTTAACTTCTCATCCAAGATTACCTGGTGTAGGACTTCAGTGGCTAGAAGTAATGCATCATCTATGGGGAAGTATTGTGGAGGAAATTAATTTAAGCAGCATCTTCTTAAACTTATTTCGTAATCTTGATGCGAAAATAAGAGCTATACCACAATCGTAATCGTACCAAAAACTTCTATTTATTGTTTTAAGAAATCGATCTATACCGTGCGAACCTTCCATTGCTATATCTTGATCGCCAGTCTATCTCTCCTTTATTTGAAAAGCACTATTAAATTTTATGTACATCTTTCACGGCTCACTTAGATCACAATTTTCGAGCAAATTGTGCCATTACTTCGGTGATAGAAGTAAATTTTGTTCAATCTGCCCTTTCATGGCAGCAATTGGCTACTACTCTCCCCAAGCGCTGAGTAGAAGAGGTTAAAATCTGTCTTTAAGACTCGTTACCTGCTTGAAAGGCCATGATCCCCCGAGACAATAAAAACCACACTGTTAACCGCTGCCGTTGAGGCTTCATCGAACGGGATAAGACGGATCACTTTCTCGGGCGGGGTGGAAAAAAAGAAACGCGCTGAAGCTGGTTTCTCCCCCAGGAGAGAGAAGAAGAATCCCTCTTCGAAGAAAATGAAAGGATGGAAGAGGTCTCAGCGAGTTTTCACGGAAGCCTTGCCGACAACACAAAAAAATGGGAGGAGAAAAATTAGGCGCAAACAACTTGAAGCGGCTGACGAACATAGCGGGGAAAAAATAGAGCATTTTGTAGCGATGAAAAAAAATTAAGATGAGTTGAGAACAGTGAAAGGGAGGGAGGTTTAGAGCGTGTTCATTGCAGTTAAGGGCTTCGTCTTCTTTCACATGTCCCCATGATTTTAAGAAGCTTGAAGGTGGCTGGAGCGGTTACCGTGGGTGAGTACACAGATTGATAGCTTTTCTAGAAAGTCGAAAAAATATTTAGACCACATTTTACTCAAATTGACGCACCGGTTTACTCGGTGGAATCTCCATGATTAAGAAATGTAAATGAGGCAAGAGTTTAATTATAAACTTTCGTCTAAAGTGTAACATTATTATGACTTGGGCTCACGGAAATTTGAAATGGAAGCGAAAAGCATAGATAAGTTTGAGTTTTTTCTACTCAGCATGAGGCCTTGACATCGGCTAGCAACCATTAATATAATATTAAACGAAGTATTTGGCGTTCAGGAAACAATCTGTACATACGTAATGGATTTATGTAGAAATACGAGTCTCTTGGCATACATCAAGTCACTGACTGTCCATGTAAGTGCATCTTTGCCATTGCAATTCATTCCATTATTTATATTAATATCTCTCCACTACTCAAATATTATGAAATTTATTCGATGCTTAAAGAAATCTGTTAAACTTCAACTACTAGAAAGAGTAAATTTTCACCTGTGTCATGAATATTTCTGGGCGTACATCAAGTCGATGGCTGCCTTGTTAATGCATCATTCCCATTGCAATGCTCTCCATTCATAATAGTATTATCTCCCTACTACTCAAGTAATATGTAATGCATTATCAATGATCGATTATTATGATGATTTAATGATCGTATGAGTGCCTCACGGCTACAAATTTAAGGACCTTTGAATTGCTAAAAAATCAAATCGGCACCAAGGAATTATGTTCACTTAAATCTTTAAATGTTACCAATTACTGCATACGTCAAGTACAATTAAATATTTTAAGTATTTCAAGTTTCAAAAAAGTACGTAGATAAACAAAAATCGCTCCAAACATCTAACAGGAATGTATGCCACGCCCCCTTCCGGCGATTTCGTTCCCATAAACCCTCCTCCAGTGTCCCCCTCCGCGTTCAAAAATCCTCCTCTTTGCCCATGTATACTCAACCCTTTATACATATATGCGTGTATACATATATTGCGTGTATATCATGTCTCTCTCTCACTTCGCTCTAATCGCTTCAACCTCTCCGCCCACGCAACCAAGGCAGCGCCTTGAGCCGCCAACAGCCAAAATCCACCCAACCACCCACCCACCCTGCCTCCAGCCCCCACCTTTTTGCTTCCTCCATTTTTTTCCTCCGAGGTTCCTCTTGAGAACCGGCGCAGCCGTCACAACTCCCCCGGACTTGTAGGGCATTCCCCTCCTCTTCTCATTCCGCCCCTTCTCCGTCCAGCGAGAGATGGGGGTGTGGGGGGGGGGAGGCAGGAGGTAGGAAGGAAGGAAAGTGATTGTGGAAGGAGAAAGAGTAGAACTTGGGACGATGTTTCCAAGTTTGCGATGTATTTCCATCCGAGTATCGTATATCATCGCGCGGCTCATGGACGGACTAAGCCGGTATCCCCAAGAGACTCGGAGCTGTCCAAGCATTAAGCAGGGAAAACTTTGAAAATTTCGGATAACACGTGTTTAATTTAGTCTAGTTATTTTTTTGACTCGCAAAATATACTGATAGTTGTTGTGAGCGAAAAAATGAAAGAAATTATTTAGAGCTGAGAGATACAAAAATCCATCAAAATGGGGGGTAGAAGGAAAAAACTGAGGAAGAGAGAGATAAAGTTGAGCTGATATGTACAAAAATACCTAAAAATACCATTATTTACCACAACAATAAAATAAAAATACCTTGAGGAACTGCCAGCCAGCAGTTCACTAGTGCCATTTTTCTCTTTCAATTCATTTTCCTTATTTCCTCATCTTACACGTTCGCTAATCTCAAATCCTCTGCCTCACGACTCCACGTCGTTTCGCAGGGTGATGCGTAGGTGGAACTATCTTATATATGTATTAAATATTCACCACTCTCTTTAAGTATACGCGGAGGAATTTTGAGTTCCTTTTACAACCAATTCCTTCCTATCGCTTTTACTCGTTTGCCGTGGAATTGCGTACGCTTGTTACTTTACGTACTAGAGTTGTTCGAAGTTCTGACGATATGCAATGGAGCAGGCAATGCGTCCATTGCTATTTTTAGGAACCTCTTTCCCACTCGCAACTTATATCAGCAATACATGGATTACCCTGGTCTTTGAATTACTCTCGCAAAAAGTAACAAACGAAAAAGAGGATCACGGACCTTTCTACCTTTGGGCAATAGACCTTACAGGAGTTCTAGCGTGGGTACTGTAGATTGCCTTTGAAGGCAGAAAATTGTGATTTTTATGTCGTCATCAAAGATATGAAAACAGCACACGAGTCCTGCAATGCAACATGTTTTAACCATAGCATATTTTTCACACGTCTTAAAAAAATGAGGATAAAAGCTGCTATAATTTCACGTAGCATTTACAGGCATCATTTAAAATCCACACCGTGCATCAAATACATACTTTTACAGAAGTTTATGTCTTATTTTCTCCGTACAGAAAGGTATATCGCGAAGTAAATTCTAAAAAGAATGCTCCAAAAATCCTACAGATGCCATTGTTAACTTGCTGTAAAACCACACTTGCCGAGGCGTTCTAGCACACTATTCATCTTAGGTAATAGAAGGTTCTTACTTCCAGAAGTACGTATAAGCAATTATTTGGCACTGAATTCTGATTGAATCAGTATGACTTTATTTAGCAGAGAACTATAAGCTGTACACGCTTCTAAAGTTCATGATATTGTAACCTACGACACAGCAGCACTAATTTCGTTCGATCAATGTGAAATTTCTCAATATTAATAGATAAATAAAAAAGTAATATTTACTATCGGTTTAATAATACAGCGAAAAGGATTCGGTGCATTTCACTCTGCCTGTGATGGTAAATTGCCTTAAATTTTTCTCAATTATTTTATTGTCAAAAAAAAGAAGATATAAATTGTTTTCTGTTTAACTAAAAGCAAACGTTTGAAGCTCAAAGTTTTGTGAAAACGCGACACATGAAATATTAATTTCTTGATTCGTATATTCTACACTTTTTTACATTAATAATGACTTTATATGATAAAACCATGGTCGGAAACAATTTAAAAGAAAGGCTAGAACAAAGTGAGAAATAATTTCATTCAGCTTTACTATTTCGAGAGCCTGCTACCCATAATGAAATTAATGAAACGCATTCAAATTTTCGCACTTACATTGTAACCAACCATGTTTTTATTCGCCGTAAGAGCAAATTAAAAAAATGGTTGAATAACAGTACCGAGAACTGATGCGAAAAAGAGAGCGGCCTTGCAGCATGGTCGTTGTCCCGACTGAAAATTCAAGTTAGTAATTTCGCAGCATTGCTCGACAGCAGATTATTTTGTAGCTAGTAAGATACAGTTTGAAAATATCGGTCAGATCGATACAAATGAATGATAACGCCCGAGAGGGGCGGCTGAAAGTTTCCGGTCCCCACGCTGAGAGAGAGGCCTCCCACTTCTTTCCCCCATCCATTCCCCGCCCCCCTCCTTGAGGCTTCCCTTCCTCTCGACCCCTGACGCCCTGACACGGAACAAGGATCTCTGCCCTCTCTCTCTCTTAGATTTATAAGAGGAGGGAATCAAGCGACGAGGAGGAACACTGTGAACCACATTCCTTGTTCTATTTTTTTATTCTCGAATGCCGAGAGCGTCTCGTAACATCCTCCACGATCCGTGACGTTTAATTTTTTTATCTCTCTTCCTGTTCAACGAAAAGTACTGTCGACATTGCGCGTTATCGCGGGATTATTATGCGCCTGATATGCTCTAGGTTTCGTGTTTTTAATTTGCCGGAGAGGGCTGTTTGTCTCCAAGCCGTCGAGTCCCACGCCCTCTTCTTCTCCCTTCTCGCGTGGCGTCTTCGAGAGCGATCGTCGCTCGAGGAAACGAAAATCCTACGTCTCTCTCACCTTGAATACTCACTGCTTAAGACGCCCGAGAATTAGAAAGGGGAACCGAGGGGCGAATGCACATGGATGACTTATCAAGCATTCTATCTCTGTTGTCTCAGCGCGATTATATGTCTCAGCGCGATGTCGGGTTTATAGCGTAGAGGCAAGGGACAACAAATATTCCGAATGGGAGAAGATTGTGTACACTCAGGTGGGTGGTAATTCTGAGCGAAAACAAAACTCAGAGAATATTCCTGATTGCATCGTTCTTATATTAAAAATCTGAAAATAACAGCATTAAGGAAAGCCTGAACAAGAACAGTAGCAGAGCTTAGGAGAAGTAAATGGAGATAGTAATAGAGGAAGACCAAAAATGAAATTGACTAAGCAAATCATGGAGAACGTAAAAATACTACATAATCATCATAATTATGAAGGGATTGAGCTATTTGCAGAGAAGAGAGTGGAATGGAGAGCTAATGCAAATCAATCTTCGTAATGATGACGATTGATGAGTTGAAAATTGCAATGCCTAGGTAATAAAAAACTTAGCTGAGAGCATAAAAAGTGATAAATGGGCTCAAGGAGAAATTCTGTAGTACTGCTATTTGGGGGGCTAATAGCCGAATAATAGTTTCAGAGATTTATTTTTTTAATGCTATAAGATTCCTATCAGGGTCGCCACGAAACAGTTCAAAGATCGATGACCAAAGTATAAAATGGAGCACATTGAAATTTAGGCCACGGTGGTACGCAAGATTTGATTTTTAGTCTGGATTTCAAAAATAATAATAATAATTTATTCCACTCCTTAGAGAGTATACAAACATAAATAAAAGAATAAAATAAATAAAAAAAGACGATGTATAACCACTTAATCGTAAAATCCATTATAATTATTTCTAATGGTCCAAGGCGATGGATCGTTAATTGTGAAGAAAGCACAGAAATATTTGTGAAATAAACTTCTCGCGTTCCGATGTTAATTGAGGCTACATATCACAAGGTCATTACTGCGCTGGAGAAAAGTCCTTAGCTTCATAATCGATTGAACTGCGGGGGATGACGTTAGCAAGCTTGTTCTCTTTATCACAAAAGTAACTCAATCCAACAATTGCCGCTTTAACCACAAAAATATACCAGTAAAAAACTCGCGTTTCTCATCCATTGTTTCGGTTTTTCCCCGTTGATTGGATGCTTCTTGCTTTCACTTACTAGTGTTGTAACTTTTATTCTTTTTTATCGTGTGGATAATGAAATTCGTTTGAGGACTTAACTTGCCCAATTTTGCCCGATTTCAAATGGAAATTTTGCCAAATGAAGTAAACAAACGTATGGTAGTTTTTTTAGGTGATCGGAAACGCTTTCCTCGGTCACGGATCGATTGCGGTTTCAATCGGATTTTGGTGACATCGACAGTTTTGAGATAAAATGGCCAGTTTATGGAGGAGCCTGAGTTGGTTTTCCTTTGTGTATATCAAGACCCCAAAGCATTTTATCAATTACTTGTTCATGTGTTTGCTGTTTGCTCACCGTTAGTATAAAAAACTTATAGAATGCACTGAAGTTCCATGCATGAATTAATATCTCCTGAAGCACTCTCTTATTTGGGATCAGAAAAATTGTTAATAAAAAACGTATTTTGGTGGAACATCTTGAATAATAGCCCCCTAGATACTCATTAATCGGCATACATTACTTAAGTTAATAAGAGATTGCGGAAAAACATTCAGTGGCCATCTTGGTGCTTGCTGAAGGAGCCTAAGCTTGTGAACGCTGGAATATTCCTTTTCAGGGTACCGATTCTGTCACAAAAAGAGAACAAAAACGTACTTAGACCAAACATTCTATGACTGTTATCATAGACCGTTACCACAGAGATGTTTCATTGGCCGCGAGTAGTAAAAAAAGCATGGTATGAATAAATTTATTCCCGAAAGTTAAACATACACGGGTATATTTGCAAAGAGGACATATGAGATTTAATTTTTGGTCATTTATTTATCAACAAGCCGATTGTTTCTAAGTAAGCGGCTAAAAATATACTTAATCAGGCTTAGTATGTAGCTGCTGACCTGCAATTTCAAAGTAAAGTATTTGCTTACTGAATCAACGAAATAAAAATAATGATGGCACTCCAACTTGATTGAAATAGAGGAACTCTCTAAATTAATTTTCTCAAGGGCAGGAAGGGAGAACGTAAAATGGATAGGCAAACGGGAGAGTGAGAAACTAGTAGAAGAAGTCCAACGGAATGGTAAAAGCCGCAATGTAAGAAAGGTGAGCTGGCGAGGGTAATAAAGGTCGCATATGGAATGGAAAATATTGGAAAGCTTAAGTGAAGTATACTCCTATGCAAAGCTTGGTTGGGACGGGTACTGCCAAGCATGATAACTTTTCATACCTGCCCGTTTCTAAATTATTCACAACAGTGGAAATATTTCACCGAATTTTTGCTGGAAACATTTTCGGTTGGCGAGTTTCTCACCGCGGCGAAAGGGGAGTCCATTTCTCACGAAAAAAAAGCGAGGTCGAGCCGACGTTTATTTCCTTCCGAGACGAAGGATTGTTGAGGAAGCCATGGCGACGTAGCCCACCCCCCCTCCTCCTACCTCACTCACCCAACCTTGCGAGGGGACAATCCCTCCGCACCGCCAACATGCGCCCCGGGAACGCGGCGTGGCGCCCCCCCATTTGCTGCTCTTCTTCTGCCCTTCCCTTTTTCCCGCTCTCGCATTAGCATAAAATTGCGCACGTCTTCGCGAAGTCTCAAAGGGCAAAGGGGCGGCGCATGGGATACACGTGACGCCAAAAGGGCTTAAGGGAGGGAGCGAGATGAAAGAATGGGCGGTTTCTGACGGGGTTCGCCGTATGTGTGTGGAGAAAGAGAGAGAAAATCGCCGCGGAAACCGACCCAGGATCACGACCCGTCCATCCTTTTGTTTTTTTTTCATCTTGTTTTCGCCGTGTTATTCGTTTTATTTTTTCCACCCTGCATGAAATAGAAAGAGTGGCGCCCTCACACAGCCACGGCCGCAAACACGGGAGGAAACAAAACCGGGAGTGGAGGGGGTGTGAAGGAGGAGGAAGAGTCGTCTTTCCTAGCGCTTCACTGCGTCGCCTTACTGTCGGTTCGACGACCTTCGCTCGCTTTCTCCTCTCCTTCTTCAGGGGCTTCTCTTTCTCATCCTCCTTCGTCTCTTCCCTCCTCTCTTCCACTACACCACCCCTTTCCTTCCCTTTCACATCCTCCCATACTTACATCACCTGTCTCTCCACCTTCCCATATGTCACCTCCCCCGTCCCATTCACGTCTGTATTCACTCGCGACCATATTGTACAAAGAATTTCTTGTCCTCTTTGAGGTCGGTTTGATTCTCTTGGACTCACAAAAACTGTGTCGTGTTCCATTCTGCGGTATCGATATATGTCAAAGTGTTTTGTAAAGCATGTGGTAACGGACTTGGAGATAAATCCCAATGTATTATTGGCATATGAAGTTGCTCCAGTCAAATTGCTAGCTCTCAGTCAAATTATTTACTTGTTCTTACGTTACTCAACGCTAGCGGATCCCAACTTTTTGATTTCTCACACTCCGTAAACATTATTATATTCATTCGCATCCTTTAAAGTAATATCTCTATCGTAGAAATAATTATAAATTTAAGAATAAAAGCGAAGGTAGTCCAAACATATTTGTCGAATCAATTTTTAATAACACGAAAAAACCGAGAAATGGAAATAAAAATGCTACTACAAAATGTAAGTTCCATAGTCCTACAAAAGATTCCATTATTACAAACATACACTGAAATTTTATCACGTATACCCCAAGAGGTGCGATCACCTCAAGCTGGAAAACCCTGCTTTGGACTGATTAAAGTCTTAAATGTTGCATTCACATTTTGAAAAGTGGCTTTCAAGTACCTACAATTCTTAGGCTGAATGCACATAATGGTCCGTAGGGATGACAAGAGTCTTACGGGCTTAAGTTGACACTTGCTATATTATTAATCGCGACCATGGTATTATTGCGTTGCAACATGATAATGTGACATTACTCCAATATGGCTAACGCTTTAAGAAATAAGGAAGTACAACTGAAAATCTAATAGCTAACGCCGTATGAATGGAGCTATCGTTTATTTGCAGTAAGGCCAGTGTTTTGGAACAAATAGGCCACAGATGTCAGAGCTGCTCATTTTCTCGACCTCTCATGACTGGAATCATTCGTGAAGGCCTGTTTCACTTCCTTCTCCATTCTGTTACCCTAGCGTACACCCTCTCCATCTGAAGCTTCTTTCCTCTCGTGTCTTAAAACTGAGATCGTTTTTATTCTGAAAGGAAGACTATATGACCGAAAATTCAAATGATTTTTTTTTCAATGATTACCAAACGTCCGAGTTCCCCATGACTGGATTATTCACAACTATCCATTTCATCGTTTTTTTGCAAAAAATTGTCGGCAGCCAGTAGGATCAACTATCCATTTAAGAAAATGGCACGAGTATCTTTTGCTTTACTTCTTTGGTCACTTAACCTCCTCGGTCCTGGAGTATTGTATACAATACACAGACGTTAAAATTTTTTTAATTGAAAAATATAGTCGATCTCAAAGGGGGCAGTTCAACAAAAATGCGCAATTTGAGCAATTGTACGAATGTTTTTTTTCAAAATTTCACGAAATAGAAAGGATAATTCAACTAATCTAAAATATTAAGTTTTTTTCACTATTTTTCTTTTCGTTTGGCGTTTGCCTCGACTTGGTAACGCCAGTTTTTTATTAAACTATGGAGAATAAGAGAGTAACGGGATAAAATGAACGCAATACTTGTGTTTCCTTATGGGAGGAGTTTTCGGACAGACAGACAGAGAAACCTTGATTTTTATAACAATATTGCAGCTAAGGTACAAATTAGCGCTTAATTAGGCAAAACTAGAGTTGATATGTATGTCGATGTGTGAATATCCTCCTCGGTCCCGGCGTATTGTATACAATACACTGACGTTTGAATTTTTTCCCGCTCAGTAACCCAAAATATTGGCAATGCCTCTTACTGATAAGTGGCAGCATCATTAAGAAGCTTGAGTGGCAGAGATATTAACTCTGCAAACATAGCTTACAACGAAAACGTAAGTATGAAGAATTTTACAAAAATAATTCTGGATATGTCTCGGGACTGAGGAGGTTAATGACCTTAGAATTATTATAACTGGGACTTAATTCTTTATGCTTGAAATTATTGCGCTGCAAAGCTGTTTTCAATATAATTTTGTTTCTTTTTTAAGCCATCAATTATGTGAATTCCGGTTATGAGAGGCGTTTCCTGGGATCGACTTTAAGCGAATACCTGTCATCAACACAGCCCCATTATTCGGAGAAAGGAAACCCTCTTACTTGTCCCCGCAGGGTCGAACCTCTGCCTTACATTCCATCCGTGCAGTCACTCATCACCTCCATCCGCAGCCCCCTCTGGTCGACGTCTCACCGTGTCCACGCGAGAACAAAACAAAACACTCCCAGACTGACAAAGCGAAGCGCCGAAGGAGAGAGCGAGAGTCACGCCTCACTCGGCCGTTGATGTAAGTACCACCTACCCACCTATGCTCCCCTTTCTTCCTTCCTTCCTTCAACCCTTTCATCCTCTCCAGAGGGTATTTCGGTGCGGACACTCGAGGAAAAAAATTAGGGGAGACAAAGAGAAAAAAGATGAAATCAGGACGGAAAAGGAAGGAGTGCGAGCAAAAAGAAGAAGCCGAAAATATTACCCTTTCTCTCTTTACCCATTCGTAGAGCGCCCCATTATTTTGGATGACCGCTCTGAAGCTGCCGTGCTCCCCAGCTTTGTGCTCCGTCTCTCTGGACTGCTCCCAATTGTCCGTTTAGTTTTTTCTCCCGTTCTTGTTTTTATCTTTTGTCCCGAAGGTGCTCATAGTGGGGAGAAAAGAGGGGACAAATTTATGCGTCTTATTTCCAGCGTCCATGTCGAAGCCGTGTTGAAGTTAGGTGTGTGCGTACAACCGTCATCCCTCTGCCGGCCGCGAGGGGAATTAAAATAGTTTCCACGAAATGTGGGACTCGTCGATCACTCCCCATGCGAGCAACACGAGCTATTTTGGGTTCTGCTTCCTTTTCATTTGAGGGGGGCGGGACCAGACCACCACACAGCGCTTTTGTTCACCTGGGGACGTCACGGACTCCGTAAAAAGACTACTTATCTGACGTGACGACTTGTATCTCTCCCTTCGCTTCGCTTTGATCAAACAAAGGGTTTCTTTTTATATTTTTAGAATTTTACTGCCATTGATAAACACTAAAGTAGACATTTTAAAAATACGACGTTCAGTCTCCCGATTTGAGCTTATCTCTCAAGATCAGAAACGGATAAGGGCATTTCGCAGGCCAGCTGTTCTTTGTTCAAGTGGCATCCTCTCTCGTTTAGCCATACAAGATGATTCCTTGTCAAGAAAAATTAAATGCTATCACATCCCAACTCTGTTGTAGTCGTGAGTTTTTTATCACTAATTTTCATACAATATCGAGTTGCTGAAAATAGAAAACTCCCATGAGAACAATCTCATTTTCTGCATGATAAATCGAAATGTTAAGTACAATTGAAATACTTTTTCACCCCCGAAAATCCACACAAATTATTTTCCATTAAAACGTTTTCGCGAAGCGAATAGAGCTAGGAGGGGATAGTTTTAAATTGTTATTTTAATTTTTGATATACGTGGATTCTGCATATAAGAATACTTTCCCATGACTACATAACAAGAAATGGCTATAATTTTTCATGTGTTTGCTCGTATGATCATTCTTTATCAAGTCATTTTTTTTAAGTATACCAGCACGCTTATTCACAAATGAAAAAACAACTTCGTTTTCTTCCACTGATTTATTTTTTTGGTACGACATGTTTCGACACAAAAAAATGAATCAGTGGAAGAAAACGAAGTCATTTTTCATTTGTGAATATCAACTTCCACATAGTTGAGCCTGATACCATTGAACGTATAAAGCACGCTTATATTTACTGTTCATAATTTTGTTTGACATTACGTGCGAGCAGTCTCGAGGAATCAGCTCTGAAGTGGCTAACTTGATGTCTTGACTTGTGCACTTGTGCCGCGGCCTTTGGGAATTACCAGCCCCTGCTGATAAAATCAGCGTCCGTGCCTCTCTGCTCACTCCAATGTCAGACCCACCCCCTCCCCACCTCCCTCCAACCCTCCCCCCCGGCAACCCTCCTACTTTCAACCGTTAGCGCGTGACGCGACAGACGTCTGCGATTCCCTATCCCCTGCGCTTGGGCCGAGCGGTAGTCCTTTAGGGCAGGAATTCTCTCCCTCTCCACCGGGACCTCCGCCTCGCGCTGTGATCAAACGGACGGAAAAAAAGAGCTTTCCAAAGCACACGGAGAAATAAATATATACACATATATACATAGATAAACGCGCGGCTCTTCTTTTTCTCCGCTCTCTGGAAATTTGCCGGAATGGTCAGTGCAGCAAATTCGATTACTAAAACAACAACGACTTTGGAATTGGCGCCCGCGGCATCAAATTGTTTTTGTGTTTACCTTACAAACACAGTTTTTTGTTCAAAAAGGGATATAAATATTCACAGTTGGCATCAGAATAAATGTTAAATGCTGGTTGGATTGCACTGCATGCACGTTCACCTGGACCGCAGCCCACTGCACGTGAAATATTTGTGGTCTGATGCTTGACGCAGAGAAATCTTTTTTCAGCATCCCCTATCCCATTCCCCATTTCGCTATCACTCGCGCTAAATAAACGGATAAAATCGTTTGTTCGTTAGTTAGTATTGTTAAACACTTTTCTATTACGAACAGGAACTCACATACGACGTAATTTTAAAGCGCTTTCGCGGTAATGCTTCACTGCAATTAGCCCACCGTAATAATAAAGAATAACGACGCGGATCACCAAAAAAATGACGACTTAAACACATTTTCTCTATTTGCAGCTGTCATGTCCGTAAGCAAAATTTATAAAAAACGAGTTATTCCAAGTTTGAAATGATTAACAAATCGTTATAAATCCAAAAATTGCCCCCTAGTCGAGGGAAGACGTTATCGATAACTTCAGGTTTAACACACAAGAGCAAACTCATTTTCCAGATTACATGCCGCATTGACGTCTCTCATCCTTTAAACAAAACAATTTAAACGTCATGATTACGATTTTCGGGCCCCGATGGCGACGGGATATAGTCCTCGCCTGGTAAACTGAGAGTCACGGGTTCGAATCCCGCCTGGAGGGACTTATCACCACTCAGGGCTCTCCGGGACTCAGGGTTTGTATTTTTATGTTGTTGTGATTCACCCGATATAA
This sequence comes from Ceriagrion tenellum, assembly GCA_963169105.1. Classification (NCBI taxonomy): domain Eukaryota; kingdom Metazoa; phylum Arthropoda; class Insecta; order Odonata; family Coenagrionidae; genus Ceriagrion; species Ceriagrion tenellum. Next base: position 139,450,165 of record OY720634.1, on the reverse strand, counting down.
ATTGGCCAAACGCTCTGTATTCGAGGTTGTGAAGATAAAAAAAATAAATTAATTAAAATTAGAGGATATTGCATCTATTATATATTATATTATTACAATATACATCACCTTGTGTACCAGCGTACGTTTGCATTTTACTTTGGGGACTGTTGTTTGAAGAGGCACATACCAATTATGGCGGGATTATCTTTCTCGAAGACCGCGAGACCAATTAGAGCTGTCATAATTAGTACTTAGAGGCATTATCCTTCTAAAGCCAAAAGTCCGTTCCATTAAGGGGGTTATATTATTTCATACAATTTGTTTGCCATTATGGGAGTTCCATTGGGAGAGTGAGTTGAGAGAAATATTCGATTCCAGGTTACCATCCATCTTTTTTAATGGACTAAAAATATTGCTTTTGGTGATAACATGCCTAAAAAAACAAAATAAAGGCACAAATTATGCTGATTTTGAAAAAAATTATTATTATTAAAATCAGCGGTGGAAACCACAGGCACCGCCAATCATATTGAATTAACGCATTTTTGCTTAAATTATGGCAATAGTTCCCTAATAAAAAAAATTATAAAATTAAAAAATAAGATATATTATGCCTTAATTGCATTTCGATTAATACTCGGGGAGGATTAGCTTCTTATTAGTAGTTTTTAACGAAAATAGCAAATATACTGCATAGGAATTACTAATTATCCCCATACTTTATTCACTCTCACTTTAAACACCATGTAGTTTCCAAGTAAATACTTAAATAAAGTGAAAAATGTTATGTGAAACGTTGGGATTTCATTACTCATATCCATATATAGGATGTGTTTTTCCATAAGCACCCACAAGTAGTATAAAACGAAATTTAAGATATTTTTCAATAAAACTATTTTTAGATTTAATTCATTGAATCGTACACTACAATTAATAATAGGTCGCTTTAAGTTTCGGAGAGGCGATCTCTCCCGGCGCACTGAATATTACCAAACATAATAGTGTCATTTATAGGTATGTAGGTCAAGGTTGCGGTTAACTCCACTATGATTGAAATTATTTTCACATATTTCCACACCTTAAACACGCCAATTTTAAAGAAATGTTTGTGTTTGCGAGTGCACAATCCAGTAACGACGTTTGACTGTAATCAAAACACTGTTTGCCGGTCACTTAGAAATGACATGCATGCTGAAGGTGGCTTCTGACTACGTATGATCCCTGAGGTATATATAACGACGGCTTGCCGACTCAGTCCGAATTTATGGAGGGCACCGTAACTGTGCCCTTTCATGCTAGAACTCTAAACAGTGAGGGCGCTGTCAATTAAGTTACGGTCCTCTGTGCCGGACGCTTACTCGATTGGAACGTCGAACAGCTAACTCGCTCCTTATTGCGTATGTTACTACGGGTAAACCACCTAGATTCTCCACCCCAAATATTTTCCGATCAAATGAAGACATTTAAAAACTGCTGGCTGATAAAGGGAAAAATTAAACACTAATCTTGCGGTCTAGCAAATACTGTCTCTACATTCCAAAGTATAGATTCGAAAAAGCAATAGCGTACTCGTAGTTTGAAACAACAGATAAACTTTTTTTTAACGAGATTCACTGTTCTTCTGCATCCATATCATTTTAGTTAAATAGCTATTTTTCTTGTTAAATTTTAGAGTGGTGTTGGTGATATAGTCTGATGAAAATTTACAGTAGACCGAGATGTTTAGTTTGATTAGAACTATCTTTACAACGAGTAAGAAAATTTTTCTGATTCATGGATTATATTTTATCTAAAAATGTTTTTGTGTAAAAATTATGAATTAGATCAGATGGAAAATTAATGTCTTATGTTAAAAGGAAATCTATTTCACACTGGATTGTAATTAATTCCTTTCCATCTTCAACCGCACTAATACTTCAGACGATGAAATGCCGTTTCACATTCATTAGGAAGAATGTCTCTACATTGCCATTGCATTTCAGACATGCTTTAGGCCAGCCATTGATTGTACCTATCCCCATTCATAGCAAACGTTAAAGTTTTTCTCTGTATTTTCTTTGTATTTCTCTTTAACCAAAGTCTTCCATAAGTTCTAATGACGAGGATAACCTTGGTAGTAGTTTTCCCCACACACGTTTGTGCTAACTTTTAAATTGCTACTTAACCAACGATTATGTTTACTCCACAGTATCCTACTTCAAGAAATGGGCTTCCTTAATAACGTCATACAACATTTGAGAAAAACGATACCTCAGGTTAATTAGGAAAAACATAAGAGAAGGCGATTAGATGACCAAGCAAGAGGAAGGAACTTTTTATCGCTGGGACTTTTTTCAATAGATAATCCAAGTCAAATTAAGGAATTTGAACCAGATATCACCTTTTTCAATATGAGTTCCTTACTCGTTTGTTTTGACGAGTGCATCTTAAATTCTCGTTGAAGTGTCGCGACAGATTTGTTTTGCGAAACCTAAAGGTATAATTAAGGACTTAAGCTTGAGTCACCATTGTAAATTTTTCAACAAAGTGAATCAGAAAGCAATATTTTTTGTAATTGAGGGGCACGTAAATCCATGAAGCCCTACTAATTAAATTTCTTGCAAAATCTTTTTGGGAGAATTAAATTTAAAACAGAGGTGAATTCATTGGAAATGTTTTTCATCAAGAGTTTACTGGGTTTTTTACTGGGTAGACGGTGAGAAATCGATAGCGGAATTAATTCCGCCGCGCCTACCAGACAATGTAATTATCAAGAATGAAACTATCTTCGTCAGCGATTTAATTTTCGCGTTTAATTGTCGTGAAAAATCGGCACACGCTATTTTTATCGCCGGCGCCGAAATTTCAAAGTGTTATGCTCGAGCCAACTTGTTAAATTTAGTCGACTACCCCGACTGCGGTCTCTGGCCGAGAGCACTTCACTGGGAGAGCATGAAAGGGGCGAGGCTGTGGTGGCTCCAGACTCCCTCTCTTTTCCCAACCTCCCAACCCCTTCCACCACCTGCCCCGCCCCTCGCCTCCCCGCTGTCAGAGAACCTCTCCTCCCCTGTGTCAGTCGAGGATGCCTCTCTTGTCCTGCGGTCAATTGGCGACCGCGAAAAGGCGTAACGCGCGCGCGGAACAAAAGGTCAAGAGCCGTTTTGAGAAACGCGTATTTCCGCATGGCTTAATCCTCGCTAAATTGTTAGAACACATGAAAACCGCGGGCGTATTGCTGATCTCATTAAGTTATAAAGGTGATACACTGCCTGATTATTGGCATCACATCTCGATTAAATACAGCGGGTTCTCTGAGTGCTGCTGACAGAAACCACAATTATTATTTTACGTTAAATAAAAATTGAAAAGTTTGACGCGGAGAGAAATGTTATGATAGCTAAACAGGAGGGCGAGATGAAATTGCAGGCGTACATTATTTCGCAGATTAATATTAAGATGAAGGAAAGAAGATGAACCAAAATGTGGCGGCGGAAGATGAACATTAGCGAATTAAATAAGTAGCTGGAAGGAATTTAAGTACCACAGAACGTGGATTGCTTTGGTGATTGAATTTCTGTATGGAATGTGGATGTCCGTGGTGGTAGGAAGCGATCTCGAAATATATTAAGATAAATATATGATGTTATGAATGGAGATTCAGTCCCATGGTGAATATTTAACTTGTGATCAGAAACAGATTTTATGGTTGAAATGCAGCGACTTGATTGAATTTTGACCAAAGCAAACTAATTTTTAAGCGTTAGAAAACTTATGGAAATTATTCTTATTTCAATGCGAAAAAGAATTTCTATATAAAACTTATGATATGGACTCAGTGGCTACAGTTGTGAAGTTAAACACGACTAAGGTTTTCATATCCCTCCGTTAAAACTTAGTTTCAATAACTCTCCTGCTTTGTGGAGATAATGCAGCCCAGATTCCGTTGTCAGAGTAACTTGTCATAAGAACCAGCTTTTTCGAGAGTATTATCTTCAAATTATTGCAGGCACTTAAAATAGATAACTATATTAATTAATAATGGTTTTTATTGAGTAATGCAACATTTGTGGGCTCGTCAGTGCTTCTATGTTTTGCGATTTGAATTACTCAGCATTGGCTTCAACCGCGGTCAGTACGAGCTCGTACCTCGATCATATAATCTTAAAAACGAAATCATTGCGAATCTGTGGCAACACTACAAGCTCAATTTGTCACTATTTCCACCGTTTATCTTGAAACCGAGTTAAATTGCATTATATTCAGTTACAAGACTGAATTGCAATATAGTGACAAAGGTGCTTGGGCACCTTTGCATGGCATGGCATCTTTTACAAAACCCTTAGACCAACTAATGCTCCCTAATTTTTATGATATGACCAATCAAAACTGCGCTATTTATTGTTAGACGATGTTCACTAGATAGCACTTGTAGAAGGCAGCTGTCTACCATTAGAATTGTTAAAGCTTAATGCGCGGCATCTTGAATGCTCATGATCTCACAACAGCTTGCGCGTGCATTTATCACCATCAAAATGGAGAGTGGCTTTCCGCTCCAGATGCTCGGAGTGATGCCCAGCGCGTATTTAAGTACTAGTGCCATTATGAGGAGATCGTCTTCAGATGAGGAATGCGCGCGCATTAGGTGAAGAGTTTGAATTCTTGTTGCTATAGGGTAGTTCTTAGGGTGCACTTGAAAATTATGGAGTATCCTATGCACTGACGTGGCCGCCAGAGACAAGGAATGCGTCGACATAACTTTCAGCGAAATATGCCGACTCAGAAGATGAGTTAATGCTTTTGAGCTAGGAATGTACCATTTGAATATATAGGTCCTGTGAGCTATAATTAAATTATGTTAATAAATTTAGCTGAGGTGAATTGAGTACAATTTTTGAACAATAAAAATACTGATTTCATATCATCACAGCAAGAAATTTCTGAGAAAAATATTAGAAAACTAGGCGATTTTAAATAATTTTATATAGTTTCCTCATATTCCTCTTATTAAGAGTTGTTCGTGAAAAAAGAGAAACTGGAAAGCATTAGCCATCGATTTTGCCATGATAAAAAGCCGAGAAATTTTTCTTAGTAAATTTTTCAACTTGAATCCTTCTTACTGGAATTATAATTTGTCTTAAGTATCAGATCATTAATTGGAAATTAAATATAAGTCATAATATTTTGGCATCACAAACTATTCAAATCTTTTAGTGACTACAACAATCAATTATAAGCTGCCGTAAAAGTTGAATAAGAATGCGATAGTCTACGCTGAAGATAATTCCTGGAGTTTTGTTAGTACTTACTGAATATATGCTGACAACCCATTCATTCCGTTCTTGACATGGAACAATCACTGGACTTAGGCACGTGATTCCTGGTATCTTGGGGCAACCAATAATACGCAATCACTAACTTTTCAGAGTTACGTTAAGTATGTTGAGCTATTTTTCGATAACATTTTTCTCTGCCCGAATAGGTTCTTGAGTACCGAAGCTCTTAATTGACCGTACTGATTTCCATACACCCGTAGATGGCTCGGATGAGAGACTGTTTTTTTTCAGAATTTAAATAAAATAATGCATACACACCAATCACGCCGTTCCCTTCCGGGGTAGGCACATTCACAAAGTTTCACTCACAAATACATATTTGTACATCTAACTCTGCTTCAATAATTTCCTCCATACTGACCTATCCTTGCAAACCTCTTTTCCCTCATTTACCCCCATACACTGCGTCATACACGCCCTCCTGTTTGTAAGACTCCCAATATTCCTCCTCCTGAGAATTTCCTCAACCACATTCAACCACAACTTTCTCGGCCATCCTCTACCTCTCGCACCATTCATTTCACTCTTATATATCTGCTTCGTTATTCGGCTCTCATCCATACTCTCAACATGGCCAAACCAACTAAGCACACTCCTTTCATATATGTCCATTACATCTAACATTCATTCATTTATTACCCACTCATTCATAACCCTATCCATTCTACTTTTGCCGCAAACACTCCTCAGATAATTCATACCCACGGTATTTAGTCTACTTTTATGTCTATCCTTACATATCCATGTTTCACTACCATACAACAAAGTGGGGAGAAGTGCACTTTTGTACACGGCAATTTTCACTTCCTTAGACAAGCACTCATTCCTTAATATGCTCCAAATGCTACCTATCACTTTCCTTCCAGCATTCGCTCGTCTCGTTATCTCCTAATCTATCCGTCTATCTTTCGCAAACATCTTACTTAAGTACACATAATCATCCACTTGTTCAATTATTTCGCCATTCCCCCTTATTATACAGTTATTCTACCCGTTCTCCTCATTTAAAACTAATACCTTAGTGTTACACACATTTACCCTCAATTCCATTCTCTCTATTGATTCATAAAACTTATCTAGGAGCTTCTGTGATCCCTGTTGGCTCTCTGAGATCAAAATAGCATCATCACTTAATAAAATAATTATGGTTTAAAAGTTATTCCTGTCTTGAAGAAATAGCCTTGTTCTTTTAAAGTCCGAAACGTCTCAGTTGAAATAGGTTCAAAGAAGTTCTTGCTGCTACTAAAAAAATTCAAGCGGAAAAAACGGGATTTTTGCTTTATATACCAAGTAATTCTCTTCCGACGAATATTGGACATGAATTCTTCCCGGGTTATGCACCGGTTCAGGTCCTCCATCTCCGCCGATCATCATCTCCAGGATTTGTAATGATCTTCGGAACAGAAGCGTAGAAGAAGATAAGAAAGATTCGCACATCGAATCGTCGGCGGAGATGGATAATTAGTATATATAAGTGTTTAACCCAAAAGATTTTCTTACAATTCTCCCGTTGATATTCCGAAAGTGAAAATTTTCCTCGTATGAAAGAAAACCGTTCATGTGACATTCTCAGTCAGACTCGCAGGTAAAGTTAATTTTTTCAGTCATGGGCGACTAGTTCATGATGGAACATCATTAAATAATTTCATTTTTACGTCTACGCTTCGTTTCTTTGCAAATTCATCAGATTGATATGATTTATGATATTAGGAGGTTCATTTTACAGTGGGAGTAGCTATTGGCCACGGCCCATGAAGTTCTGGGTACAAAAGCAGGGAGTTCCTTCAGACAATCCGTTTTATCATAGTGATGGTATTTTATGGTCACGATAACTCTTTGGAAAACCTTAGGTGGCTCAAGCCGAAACCGGATAAAGACGAGAGAGAAATTTTCCCTTCCCTCCGGGCCTTTCCCACCCCAAATACCACGAAGATGTGTGAATTACACAGTTCTATAGGCTCGGAGCGAGGTGTGCAATACCCTCAATGCATTAAAACCGGCGAAACGAGGGAGGAAACAAAGGGGAGAGAGATTCCATAGAGGTAAATGGAGATGGAAGGGGGAGAGGCATCCGTTTATACGGTGCGTCGCCCCTCCCCCCACGCCCCACTCCCCGCACATTCGCATGCACCCGCTTCAGTGCGGAGGGCTCTAAAGACGGTGATATACGGAGCGACGGCCGTTTCCTCCTTCGTTCGGCCCCTCTCCCTCTCTATCTCTCTTAAGGAGAGCACGATGATGAAGACGAGGGTCTTCCACGACGCCGGAATGAATGTGATATTTGGGGCCGGCCCCACTCACCCCCTTGGGAATGCTCCTCGCGTAGTGATGATGGAGGGCGGGACGGAAAGAGAAGGGAGGAGGTGGTTCTTGCGGGTCTCCCACAACCCATATCACGCCCCCACCCCCACAATATGCCCAAAAGCCACTGGGAAGGGAATCCTTGCCTACAGAATTTGGAATTGCTGTTGCAAGACGTCTGTAGTGCTAAAGGGGTCGGAGCTCTTTGCAATAAAGCCCGTTTCATATGATACTTAATCCAGAAAAATTTCAAAGATATTCGGTATTAAGACAGTTTTTCGGTATTGTGTGATATACAATCCAGAATAATCTCTATCATATTGTCTGATCTTTATAGATATTGATTCGATAAATTGATTCTTTACTGGTTTGCTACTCGCTTACAGCAAAACCTAGTAGCCTTCACGTTAGCTTTTACAGACGTTGAGCCCTCTTAACTTTCTAAAAAAATAATTCCGTTAGTAATTTTCAGGCTAAAAATAAAAAAGAAATAGGAATTTCTGGCATGCAAGAAGTTTTACACAGGCCAAACTTCCCGAGTGCTAAAATCCCGTATCTCTGAACACCAGAGAGCCATCTAAAATAGTCAACCGAACCGATCAGCCATCGTGGGCCATCCCAAAGCATGGATCTGGAGGAGGCATCAATTATTGCTAAGGAGACTCGGTACCTACCCATAATGATTAGGGAGGCTATAGAAATAACCAACACTCCCAATGATGTGAATAAAGAAGACGGTTAGTCGCTATCTGAAACTTGGACCGAATTTTCAAAGAAAAGCAGGAAACGATTCCCTCCCAAAAAAACTGGAGAGAAGCGTACCTGATTCATTGCCAGGTCAAAAATTGCAGCCAATGTGCATCGATAGGACTACAGGCCTGAAAAAGCGATCTGGAACGCTCGCAAAATTGTTGTCTTAAAAATGATACAACACGAAAGCTATCCAAAAAGCCATCTAGTCTCAATGAATAACAATCCCTCAGCTGCGATTACAATCGCAGCTGAGACATTGATTAGTTGCTGTCAGTGCCTTTTTGCTGCCATTGATTGGTTATTTAAATATTTTAGTAGAGATACATTAACATATGAATGTAAATACTGCCTTCCCACAAGTACAATATCATTGATCGCGTGAAACCTACTCCGACGGCACCAGTAATACTGCCATCCATCCACAGTATCTAGTACTGGCAAGTATTCTAGGTTTTCTGCTGGACCATGTATCCTGTGAAACAGGCTTAAGAGTTGCGTGGTCGAGATACCGACGGATTTGAGAATTGGGCTAGGATGGAGCACCATAAACATAAAGCTCAAATAGATTGGGTGAGAGGATGGGTCCTTGAGGGACAGGACAGACAAGGAAGAGACAGGATGTTAGGGTAACGGAGGAGGAAGAAATAATTATAGCACAGGAGGCACGGTCGAAGGTGAGGGAATCTCTCGATGGATTAAGTAGGTAGATCGGAATAGAAAGGAATGAAAGTTTTTACAGGAGACTCAGGGTCCAAACCCAGTCGGATACAGCTTCTAGATCCAAAAAAACTGCTCCTGAGCCGCCTTCCAGACCCAATTTCTCACGAGATGGAACGGGGGTAGCTTAAGGGTGAGAAAGGGCAGCCGTGCGAGCGATGAAGAGGCGCCCGGTGTTCCGGAAGGCGTCGGTCGGCGAAGGAAAGGCCTCGACGCCTCTTCTCTAATTTGAATCACCTCCGCCCACCTCTTCAATCGCCCCTCCCCCTCTCACGGGACCCCTGCCCCTCCTTAACACCTTTAACGAGTTGCCCTCGGCGGTGCTTGCCTAATGGCTCGCGCCTCACGGCCCCGGGAATGGATGGCAGGGGGGTTGGATGGCGAGGGGAGGGGGAAGCGTGTTGGTTTTGATAGATAGTTTGGTTTAGCTTCCCATACCAAGGAACCAGGTTCGAGTTCCGGGAGCGATCGATATATTTCTGAGGAATTCTGATACCTAGCGTATTGATTGCCGTATAGAGAGCACTTCAAGTGCAGTTGGTACTCCGTCCGTCCGATAAGGCGCTAAGCCGTGGTTCCCTAGGAGCCTTCCGTTAGAAACAGTCTTATGCCAACGTCGCGTTCCTCTCCACCCTTCGTCCATTTCCGAAAGATCCTTCCCTTGCTGTTTCATCGACCTTTCCAAAATGGCACATATGAACTCACCAACCCACAATGATGTCAGTAGCCTCATTCTCTCGATCGTCTTTGAAAACCATGGACAAGACACATGTGGGTATGTTTTTCTAGTATAATTAAAAGATCCTAATGAGACGGGTCACGAGCATAACTTGATATGTCTCTTGGTTAACTCATTGGGAAAATTTAAATTGAAATACCAAACAATTTTTGCCAGAAACTATAAAATGCTTAAGCTCAAATCTAAACTAAAATAAGAGGTAATTTCATAATATTCAGCAGCTTTATATCCCATAAGTTATTCCACAAAAGGAATCATGCCTCTACGCACCCGTCCAGGAGTTATCCCACATGCGTGCTTTCAAAGTTATTCAATGCCAAACATTATTATGGTTGGCATTTTTAACAAATAAAAGTACCGTACGAAAATCAGGTGACTTGCAAGCATATTGTTCTCAAAGCTTCCGTAACTGGAAGTAAAAATTATAGTTCGATCGTGCAAGGAGGTATTTAGTGTTTTTTTAGTACATCGCTCGCTGATCCATACATTTTTGTGTTCAGCAGATGATTATTGGCCCAAGTGAAGAGTGATTCATTAGTCTCTCTTACATTTTTTCATAACTGCAAGGCCAAGAAATGAGTTTTTATCAACTTAATATATCAACTGAGCTATAATAAGTAGGACCAAAATCTATAGATTTCTTCCTATCTAAAGCAATTAACATATACTTATGAATTGATCGCCTACCGTCTTACTCATCTACATACTGCGCTGAATGATTTTCAAGGGATGAACCGATTTATAGCCTCCGACAATGAGAGGAAGTTGTTAATGTTTAAAAAATATTTTGGGCTTTTCTCTGGTAATTCATCAAGCTACACGCAGCATTCGCTAATTTGAATATGTTGGCTCGCTAATGTTGAATGACAATCATTTTCCAGTAGTTTCGCCACAGCCTCTTTCTTTATTCACATTCTCAATCGCATGGTATTTTTAAAATAACGATAATTGCCACGGTTACTCACAAAAGTTTACCGTAACTACACCCTGACAAATTAAGGCAAGTATTTACGAAGATTGATTTTACTTTGGTAGTCAAAGGTTAATTGCCTCATAAATCCTAGGAAATATAGACGAAGGAGTAACTATTCAAGTTTCTCAAGGGTATAAAAGGATCTCCCTTGGGTGAGAAAATATTTTGTCATAAATCCAGCGTGAATACGATCTCATGGGACTCCGTCCGCAAAAGTGGGACATTTAGAACTCTAAAATTTGGGTAAAACCACGAATGCACCTCCCGGCAGACTAATTAAACCAATTATTTGCGTGATATCGCGACGCAAAATAGGCGTTCACCTGCCGTGCTAAGATGGTCAGTATTACACTACTTTGGATGGTGTATGACTTCTTTTATCATGTTCTTTTCCAAATACATTCCCATGCAAAAAGAAAGCATGAGATGAAGCCAACGACTACGTAAGCGAGCATAACAATTGCTAGACGAAGATATCTTGAACACAAATTATAATGCCACTCGTAAAACGTTTAGAGATAAGAGGATAAGCTAGATATATTCATTTATAAACGTGAACATTTACAGCGCAGGTCAGTAGGCTATTTGGGGAGGCGACCGAGAGATGCGTGTTTTGCACCGTTTACGATATAATAGTCGAATAGTAAGGCGTCCAGGGGATGTCCAAGTAGTGTCTGGGGGGGGGGGCATTTTTTAACGTTCCATTCGACAAACAGAGTAGTATACCGACTTGAAAAGTCCTGCACAAGGCGCCCAATTAGGGATCAGTATTACGTTGGAATAGTACTACGTTGGAAATATCCAAGATGTGAATACGGGCTTTCGCGGTGGTATATCTGTACTCTAGTCAAATTTGCATAACGTAATCGTCCGTTAAAATCCATCTCCACGGATAGAGTTGTTGACAGGAATTCATAAATAAATTTCAGTAATTGAATATACCTACCTGTTTACTGCGTGAATTTTCATTATTATAATTGGGTAACTTAATAAACAGAGTAAACAACTGACTTCAATATTTAGTCTTGCGAATTAAATGACGAACAATATTCAGGTTGCGCATGTTTCTTCCATTCCCTTTCTGGCACATTTTAATTTCAAAACGTTTAACTTGCAATTTTCGATCGTCTTTATTCATGCTTGCGCTATATTTTTTCTGGCAATCGTATGCCTGGCAAGTGGTCGCCATGCAAATGAAGAGACCCTACAGAGGAGCTGCGCTTTGAAAGCGCGGCGCGCCACCGTCAGGGACGGGGAAGCCGCACTCCCTCATTTCTCGGCTCTCGCCGCCTCCGGGTGCCGGTGAACAGAGTGGCGTCGCCTGGGAGCGGTGGGGCCGATTGGCTTGGGTGCAATGGGTGTCGACTCGGAGCGAGCTCTTCATTTAGGGGAAGGTAGCCGTGCAACAGGGGGGGCAAGGATGATGCGGGGAAATGATTATTGATTTATCGGGGATTCTTTTAATACTTTCACGCGGTGTTTCGATACATTTTAAAATTGTTGCTCATTCAATACCGGAAGGACTCAATACCGACACGGAAATGAATGAAAGCCAGCTAACTGTTTTAGTGTCTTCCCTACTCACTATCAAGGATGAATGTTTAATCCTTTTACTGCTGCAAACGTACTTGTATGATCGCACGGCAGGCTGCTGTGAACGTACTTCTACGCCCGTGGTTCAATGGAGCGTTTCACAGTTACTCACCAGCCATAGAATGTTTTCAAATATACCACACACTGAAAACTTTAAAAATGCTTCTTGATCCTAAGTAATTAAAAACATAGTATACATATGTCTGTCTTAACGTTTTTCCATTGATTTTTTTACACAAGAAATAACTTTGCATGGGTGATTAACTTTTCAGCCGCTTGGTAAGCCTCATGATTGGGACACCGGGGCGCAGAGAAAGGATAAATAACTTAATAGTTTTTATGAGCAGGTCTAGTATTGATATTTCACGTAGCAATAATAACAATAGTTTTTAGGCATGAGTCATTAGAGTAGTTTTGCCATTCCCTCAAAAAATTCATCATTATAACTGTGTGAAAATCAAGAACAATGTTGTTTAAAAGTAAATTACTATAATTTCAGAATCATATGACAATAAAAGTTAAATGGAATATACAATGCGCTACATAGTTTTTAAAGACGCACCCCTTTGACTCGTGTATGTTCTTTGCGCATGTTTGTCGTGATATATAATGGAAAGAAGACAGCAATAGGCATGTTTAAAACCTTTATAAATACAACAACACTCAGTTAAATAATGCTACGGGGACGTATTAATTTATAGTTTATCCAGAATGACGCCTCTATATATGCACTGCAGAAATGCATCTGCCATAAACGTGAATGTTTTCAGCCGTGCAACATTTGAAAATTCTCCTCGGGGGGTGTATATTTCTCGAGTGGTAGCATTGACTGATGGAAAGAGCACTTGAGGCAGAGTGAGGGAAGGGAGAGTCAGATGGGGAAGGGGGAGGAAGAGATGAAAAGGGCGAAATAATGAGCAATTTTTGAAGCAGCGAGGCCAGAGAGGAGAAAGAATGAAAGCTACAAGGCGACTAAAGCGAAAAAAAGACAAGGGATTATGAAAAGGGAAAAAAGTGTTACTTTACCTCTTTGAACCCCTGAAAAATGCCCTTAATCCTGTTGGAGCCTCTTAGCGTTCGCAAAAAAGTGATGCTTTTCATCCGTCCACTACTTTGCAAACTATTTCCCCTCGAGATTGTGTTTTTTTCCACAAGGGTGTTCAGAGCCTTCCCGTATAATTAGGAGCGTTTGTGATCGATGCCTGCGTCGGACGGCGTGTGCGACGCTTGCGCTGATCAAAGGCCGACTCGGCGGTTGATTCTCCCCAAGCGTGTCCGTAGAAGCTGCGGCAAACGCAAAACGGATGAGAACTGGGCCACCCTGTCTGAGGCTACGAGGAATGTCACGGGGAAGGAGCAATTGTGTACTTCCTCTTTCTCTAAAAATTTTAGTACATGTAAGAAAATCTATAACAAGGTAAATTTGTAATTTGGACATTGAGATAGGCATTTTAAGATTTTCTTCAGTCTCCGTGATCCTACTTTATATTTTTAATTTTTAGTTGCATAGAAGGGGCTCATTTGTCAATATTACTATTATTAAGATATCTACTGGTAAGGATAGAGTTAGGTGGAAGTCAAAGAAGTAAAATTCTTTCAGAATATTTACAAATGGGGATCCTTATTTACGTATAATGTTTCTCATTTTTAATAGAAATATTTTATGATAATAACTTGGTTGGCCTTAATACTGCACCTCTGTGATTTAAAAACCCTCTACTCTTGCTTAAATTGATTTAAGAATGTCAATATAACACATGCAATTTATTTATTTAGGTATGCTAGTTCCACAGTGTTTCGTTCGTCACATCACATCAATATTGCTTTATTTACAATCAAAGATGCACTGCATTATATCGAATAAAACTTGAGTTCCGGCAGAGGAAAAACATTTGAATGATATATAACGCCAAAATTTCCCTACTCTAGACAAAAGACGACTCAGTGACTGATCATTTTAAGAGGCGTTTTTTGCGTATTTCCCAACACTGGCGGAATGCTTTCGAAATCTCCTACGCACCGTAAACTTTGAGGAGCGTAAAGCCTTTGCTCACGGTCTCCCTTAATCGTCGTCTGGTGAGTCACGCGCTCGCATGCGATCTCAAAGCTCATGGGTTCAGCTCCTAGCCCGCTTTGTCGTGCAAACACTCGATGTTCGACCCCGAAGGCGTGCAATACCAAACATGAGCTGGCTTTCCGGGATCCCGAGGCCACATCAGCTACTAACAGCGTTATGCAGTTAAAAATAATCCCACCCATTCTACAGGTATCTTATGATTCTTCACCACATACCTGAATGCATACTTATTCATCACGTCATCACCTTTCGGTTCCTGCTGTTTGATCAAGGAAACTAGCTCCCTTTAGGTTATTTTCTCTATTATGCCCTAGCCAAACATCAATCTTTTGACTCCATTCATGTATTGCTGCACTATATTCTTTATTTTTCTAAACACTCCTAAAATACCCTCTTTAAGGTTTCTTTCATCTTATTCATCCAGAATCTCTTTCTCTCATACCATTCACTTCTCTACCATTAACCTCTATTATTATTCAACATTCCTCAACATTACAATCAATAAGACCCACTGCATTGATGAGGGCATGCCCACTCTTGTTGCATAAAACCCACATTCTTTCGCGACACCCCTCAGTCCAAACTTCATCCCTCTTTTTACCGCAAACATTTCTTAGACACCCCTTTCCCACTGAATTTAGTAATGAACCCGCGCTTACCCTGGCACACCAAAATTTCACCATCCAACAACGAATGCATTAGAGAACACTTTTGTACGCTGCAGTTTGCAATTCTCTACACGAAAGCACATTCCTTGACATGCTTCAGGCTTTATCCTCGTTTTTCCCACCATCTAATGCAAAATCCGTCTAGGAACGCAAAATTATCCACTTTTTAGATTTTTTCACCGTTCCTCTATGGTTGTGGAAAAATCATTCATCATTTTGATTACCCAAACTTAATGTATTTCCTATCGTATATGAGGGCTTGTTTTTTGAAAGATACGTAAATTTCCTCCCACGAAAAAATACTGGAGAGGGAAAAAATATTTTTTTTCTCCATTTTGTTCTCTCTCTAGAAGCTAAGCATGCAGCGTCCTTGGAGATAAGCTGGATAGTCTCGCGACCCACTGAAAGAAAGAAAAACGAACAGGCATCTACGACACGCCGTCCAAGGAGGAACCAGCGCCGAGAGGGATGGCCCTTGAGGGAGAACCGCGGAGGCGTGAAAAAAATGACTGTTTGGTCTCCCCGCGGGAGAGGAGTGCCCTCCGTATGTGCACTGGATCAAAGCGGGTGGGTGTCATAAAAATCGCAGACTCCCTCGCTGTTCCTCCATTGTAGGGACTAGTGGGTCTTGCGAGCACGTAGCGGAGAAGCAGAGCCTTGGGGAAAACGGTGGCGCACGCGCTTATATGGGAAATAAATATGAATATGAAAGCGGGGCAATGCAGACAGCGGGGGCCATTTCAAAGTTTTTGCGTTCTTGTTCGAACGCATTCGTGTGTGTGTATGTACATCGCTCTTACGAGAGGGAGATAAAGGGGAAATGCTAAGCCATCTTATCTCCGGGCAAGCAAAGCAGTTTTCGGGTTTCCCCAGCTTCTTATATTCATGGCTATCTCACCCCCTTCCCCCGACCCTTCCCTCCCCCACCCCGTGTACGCATCCCCTTATATCTCCTTCTCCTTTTCCATCGTGAGTTTGTGTATTTATGGAAAGGGGTGGTTTAGACCCTTCGCAGAGCACAGCGTTTCCTTCGAAAGGTCAGCGGAAGTTGAAATGTCTTTACTACGCACTTTTTGCTATTTCTAGGTTTAGAGCGGCGATTCCGGCATATTTTCCGGGTATCATACCATTCAAGGAGCAAAATTTCGTGTATTTACGTTTCTAAGAGAAATTTAATACACTTTGCACACGGTTCAAAACTTTCGTTAATGTTTCACGTGTTTCAGCAACATTCTCACGAATTATCTTGGTATAAATATGAAAGCGCTTTAAACTCTCTATTGAGGAAACTGACTAGTTACTCTGTAATATAAAGCGGAAACATAAAGTAAGAACAGTTTCAAAGTCGAGATTACTTTTTGAGACCTATATTCGAGGAGATGCAAACGGACTTGGAAATGGATCATACTGAGGATAAAAAGGGTATTCCTGAGGACAAGGTCAACAATCAATGCAGAGAAAGCCCTCAGAGTTAGTCATGATGTAAAAGTTGAAGAAAATGATGTCATTGAAATCAGCTTATATTTGAACCTTTAACTTCTAGCGGCAGCTAGACAATCGTTTGGAAATAGAACCCTCCTTAAGAAGTATGAAAAAATTCCACTGTTATAAAGCTTGGTTTCCATTGAATAGCTAATCTAAGATTAGACCTATTTCTCCAGAAGTAGGGGACCGCTACTCTTTCATTTAGTATATTTTATAATAAAAATAAATCGCTCTACATTCTCATGCAATACACTGGAATAATTCTCAAAAATAATAAACAAAACTAAATGCTTAGTTGTTTAAAACAAGAGGGTTAGAACCAATGAATGGTATTAAATAGAGTTTGAACGCGCCATTTTAATTTAACGGTGTATCAACACTGATAAACAATTATTAATTATCATATAATTTTAAAAGTTGATAATTACTTTTATTTGAACCTACCTCAATCAGTAGATCATTTATAATTATAATCTTCATTAAACACATACTACTAAAATATATTTTCCTTTGATTAAGTGTGTTAACACCTACAGATTGCGTTGGTCATGAAAATAATTTTTAGCATAAATTTTTGTATAATTACAGCAGCATAAACTTTCATAAAGCTTAAAACCAATAGGCCTTCTATTATATCGGGAATAGGTCAGCTATTCGAACATTAAAATAAAAATATAATGCTTATTCAATCAAGGATAATTGTAATTTTGTAATATCCTAATCTACACCGTCTCTCTCTCTCTCTCTCTCTCTCAAATTACACATTAAAGTGGTTTCATGGTGAATAGTTGTGACCAGTCTTTTGAGTTAGACTAGGCAACCGGTGACGGGTAAAATTGACTTAAAAGCCAAAGTGAGGCCTCACTTAGCAAATTAATACGGATAACTAGCCATTTAAGTTGGGCCGGAGTACAATTTTATGGAGTTTCCTCTCTCCCCCCCACCCCCCCCAATCCCCTGCCCCCATGGGAGAAGAATGATGCATATGGCCTGCGAGAGGCGGAGGGAGGGCGGCGCGGCTTAGCCGAGGACGACAAATGAATGCATTCGGGCGTCGCGTCGTGTGGCCTTACTCCGAACTGCGGTGCTCAGGGTTGCATACACAGCTGGATAGTTTGCCGTGTCGGTTGCATGAATTGCAGGCGCTTCCCACGCCCAACTTCCTCTCTCCCTAGCACTGCAAGCGGGAATTTCCACGGACGACCCTCTGACCAGTTTACTCACCTCCGCCGCTCTCGCTGTTTAGTGCGGTCGTGAAAACACTCCTTGCTCGAAAAATTTTAACACCGCCCCACCCTCCAGCTAGGGAACCGCAGACGAGTGGTGCTTTTACGTACGTTCCGTCCACAATTACGGGGATAGTCTCCAAATAAGATCCAACCTTTTTTTTTACTTTTAACGGTAGAAAATACCAGCTTCTCCATTAACGGCGAAGTAATATAAATTAGGAGTTCAAGTAACCTTTTGAGGGCATTCGAATAAACAATCATAAATTATCCCTCTTGACTGTGAGGGAGACGCTAATGTGAATTTCTTCAAATGGTTCAATTGGCTTGCACACAGTTCTGGTCAATGACAAAGGTATTCCAAAATTTATAAGAAAATTCATTGGAAGTGCAGGTATTTGGTAATTTTTCTTCATGGGATAAGAGAGAATGTGATTAAAGTGAATTAATACTCGTTGCGTATTCTGGTTTTAACATGCGAATATTTTTGTGAACATTGTGCTTTTCATTATGGTCCAAGTTTTGTGACTCTTAGATTCATCCTTTCAAGGCATTAGCAAGGGTTCATAAAACTGATGAAAAGATAATTATAGTGGCCTCTTTTCAAACGGCATCAAAGGAGAAACTTTTTATTAGTGACCATTAAATTTTGATATTTTATATCAAATAGCAATTTTCTGTTGACCACGCATAAGATTGATTGGTGATATGATAATTCAAATCCCGTTTAAATATACGTAAGCGAAGAAATAGTTTCATAATACATTTAGGACATCTACAAAGCAAAGTATATGTTTCGCTGCTAAGCCAGTAGTTGATCGGTTATTTTTCAAAATAGTATTGAAATAGTTGATGATCCATTTCATTGAATTTTCTTGCATGATCTTCAATTCAACTCACTATTAAACTTATATATTCAACACACTATTAAAACTTCATTGCCAATTTCGTCGGTTTTTTATACACATAGTAATAAAATCCGCAACGAAAAACATAAAAACTACGACAGCGCTCGCATCCTTGACTAAAAAGTGCCAAAGTTATCTCAGATGAGTAGGCATTTAGGGTAGTTGGAATGAGGAAAATCAAATGATATATTTTGCGAATAAAATATCAAGGTGGCTTGAGTTACGATAATGAGTCATGGATGTTGCGTAGGCATGAAAATTCCTGGAGAGATGTCCCTCCCCAAGGACCAAAGAAGAGAAATATTAATCCCAGACTTATAGAATGAAGCTTGCTAGGGTGTATGAGATCCATTCGGATAGACTGGCGCAATAGCTTCTCGTCATTAATTTAAACAAAATCTTCATCAATGTCGTCGTGGTAACGAAAAGCTTATTCTTCCATTCTTTGTGTTACTCTTTTTTCTTACGACTCCTCTGGGGACGGTGGGTGGGGGTGAAGAGGGACTGAGGACAAGGGTGATAGGAGAAGGACAAATAATGGGACGGTGATGGAGGGGGAAGGGCAGGAGGAGTCCCTGGCTCGCCTCATATCCGCCCCAGAAGCCCTTTTCGCAGCATCACATCAAAGGGACCGCCTTTCCTATTCCCTCCTTCAAGCTTCCTCCCCTCCACCATCTCATACACGTCAAAAGCTTTCCTTTAGAGTTACTTTAAAAATGTCTTTCAAAAAACCTTCTCGAGGCATATTTGCTTTCTAAAGTGAACTGGGAGGAAAAAAGCGTTCTTGGACAGTTTTGAAGGAAATTTCAGGAAAGCAGGAAAGGAAAAAGGAAGAATTTTATTATTTTCTTCAAGGGAAAAGAAGTGAAATTTAAATGCTTAAAGGAGCAGACATACAGAATCAAGACAAACGAAATTGATGGCTATAAATATTTGAGTGCCCCGCTTTTATGCGTTTTTCGTTTACAACCGAACTACTTTCGGCACCGGTGTAAAAATATTATGTGACTCTCCATCTTTTGTGAAGATTTTGTTATGGAACTAATGCCATTTCACTGCCCTGAAAAAGCATCTCAGGAAAATTTCCAAGACAAGGGACACAGAAAACCAGAGATCCGGAAAGAATATTGTTTAAGAGATGGGAAAAAAGAGGGAGATGATTCCATTCGGGTGCCCAACTAAATCGATTCTGTTTTTTGCCGGTGATTGGACGGCACAGCGTGACCTGCAATAAAGTGACCAAAGAAGCCAAATATGTTATTTCATTGCTTCAGCAGATTTTATAGATTTGTGGACGCTATCTACGTAATATACTTAATATCTGAGAGCTATGGCTCGGACTATCATTACATATTTTTATTTTTCAATGGTTCTCCGATACCTAATTATACACCGCGTGAAGATAAATTTTCAACCATTGTCCACTTGCCCGAAATGCTCAGAGGAAAAATTATTCTCCTGTACTGTGATGCAAAAAAAAGATCCCCTGATTTAACACCGGAGCCTTGAGCCAATTAACCAAAGCTTTCCTCATTTACAGTATATTTTTCAGGAGGCTTTAAAGAGACACATTTAAAACTTCCAGTCCAGGTGAATGAATTGTTCTCAGAGAGTTACAAACATTCCTCCGTAATGGGTACCACCTGTTAAGGGTTTGTGTGGCCATCAATTGGGCTAAATTTAGCAAAACCATCCAAATTTTCTCAGAAAACCTCTAACGATTTCCTCAATGGCACTGGTGTACTGCATTTCTAAGGATGTGCTACAAAAGATTTCAATTTTGCATTAGTATCCAAATTGTAAAGAGAGCTTAAAACTTTTCTACAATTATTTAATTTATACGACGCGTTTCACAGGTTTACTGCATCCTCAGGCGAAATTCACATAACAGTATTTGGGCTTTGGCTGTGCGCAGACTTGAGATGTAGCAAATGAGTCAATATTTATGGTAATTTTTTAATAGATTTATCTTAGTTTTAAGCCGTAGGGTGGAAGATTTTTTCTGTAATTTCACATACCAAGTTGCAGGTGACCGAGATCTAGCAACACCTGTTTTATGCATAGACAATTAGAAGTCGAGCAAGAGACCTGTAGACCAATGGAGATCACCTAAACTATTGTGTGCTTGAAGATCACATATTGTTCAAACCGCGGATAATCAGTTATTAATTTAAACCCGTTCTGTGCTGTTTTTATTAAAACTGAAAGTAAACCAGATGTTGGGCTGTCAAATTTATTATATAAAACCATTTAACAGCCTGTTATCGTTGTTACGCGGGGTTAGAGGTTTGGAAAAGTGGAGACCGAGCAACTGAATTTGCATCCTGGTGTTTTAATGATGATATGGCATAAAAGCTATTAGGAAAAGAAGGTATGTGGTTCAGCTCAAATGACGAAAGATGTAAATTTGGCAACTGTTTCAATTAGACAACTTGAAATCAGGTTATTCAAAAGCGAAGAAGTAATGAAAAGGGAAAAGAAAGCGAGCCTTTATTTGAGAGTGAAATACAAACGCAGGCTTTACTGCCACCATAGGCGGAAACTTAAGCTATTTGTTTCTATTGTACCTGTCGATGTAGTAAAGCTGTAAAACACGTCATACAAGTTGAATAGCTGTAGAAAATTACTAAGAATTCTTCGTATCAGGGTTATTAATATAATATTCTTAACGAAGTGACACCAGTCGTCAAATTTATATAATTTTGAACCTAAATCGCTTCATCAATGGCTGCTTGTGACCGCATATATGGGTGAAATTACGCAAGTAAGGCACTTGTCGACGGTGTCTTCGTCTTCAATCTCATACGGCCCTAGATGAAAAATGGAATTTCCCCTCCTAGAAGTTATTTGCGTCACTTCTCGTAATGATGAGGTACTCTTCTACGTCACAGGACATCATTCCACTAACTCCCCATTCCCTTCCTATCCTCAGGGTCGGGATGTGAATTGAAACCGCAAGGGCTGGCATGGACAAAATTAAGAGAACACCACGAAGGAATTTGCCCAGAATGTAGCATAATCCAGATAAGAATGATCGCGCAATGCGCAAACAACTTGAGTGTTTAATTTCCACGTCGCGAAATTACGGAAGAACGCAAATAAAAATAAAGTAAGAGGCTCGTTTCGATGGAATTCCGCAATAATAGGTTATGGAGACATTTAAGGGGATACACAATGGCGGCTCGCAAATAATAGGATCAACGATACAATTTCCAGCTTTAATTATTTTTCTCAGATTGAGTCGACGTGTGTTGCGGCGGGTGCAGGCTGTGAGAGGTGGCGCCGTTTGTGTGTGTTTTGTTTTCTGCTTATCGCGCGCGAGGTCTGTGTCTGAGTGTGTGCGTGCATTTTCAAATGGAGCGAGCGGCGGCGTTGAAGGGGGGAGGGCAGACTGAGCGAGAGATGGGAAGGGACATGGATAGGAAGGAAAAAGAGTGGGAACGGTAACATTATTTCTTTGTTCCGTGCGGTAATTTTTTTCCTGCTTTTATTTTTCGGAGTCCCGAGGCATGGGACTCTACGGCTCGCTCAGGGCGTGCTTGCATAGCTCGCTGGCGAACCGCAGTTTTCCTCTATTCTCTTCTTCATTTTCTTTTTTTCGTTTATTTTTGATGACGGAGATTTTTTCCGCCTACTCCGCGACGCGAGATAATGAATTTGAAATTACAACGCACCGCGCATGAAACTTGGCCGAGCGGAATTAACTCCCTTCCCTCGCTCAGACAGACGCCCTCCCGAGTCCTGGACCTCCGTCTTTTATTCCTTTTTTCTCTCTCTCTCTCTCCCTCCGCCTGGGCTCCCGTTGCTCCCGGCTGTCACTCGGCCCTCGGTGGCACGTCCCGAGGGATGCCATCCGATTGCCTTGTGCTCTACGCCTAGGGTTGGGGTATTCTTCTGACTTAATTAGAACCAATGGCGGAGGAACGGTTTAAATAATCATTGAAAGATTTGCCGCCACAAATTAGTTCGAATGCAGCCGTCGGAGTGCAACACGTATTGTACCAGCCTAGTAATGAGCATAAAATATGATACAAAGAAACTATCACGAAAGCGTCACGATTATATGTTTAGCTCAGATGCTGAGAAAGCAATTTGACGCATTGGTTGGCAAATTTACCGAATGAAATGATCAAATTTCCTACTCCGGTGTGGGCCAAAACACTTGGTTAGCTGAATCGGATATACCTACATTATTTTTACTTCATTTTTTCCGGAGCTTTATGCAGAAAATCTGACATTCTATACACGTTTTACTGAGGCTGATAAAGCGAATGACAATTATGATTAATGATTCGCTTCCGAGAATGGAGGGCGGGATAAAAAAGAAAATCATAGATACACGTTCATGGACACTCAATTTCCATATATTTTAATGCACTTTCCATTGTTTGTAAGTATAAATGCTGCCCAGGCCGGATCCACGAAGATAAAAACACAAGTATAATGATTATCCATCGCTATTCCATTTCGTTGGCTAAATTTACTCATTTATGCTATAATTCCTTTAAACCGGTAAGGTTTACGAACTTTTACACTTTCGAAAACGTGCAAAAATATAAATATATTGGAGACTATTGTGTTTTATACACAATAAAACACCGTCTTTGGAGCACATATTTTGAACTACAGTTAAAAATCAAATGCAATTCTTTGCCGAATCCCTCCTTACCTTCAGAATACCAGAGGAATTTCGATCGTTGATTTTGTCAGATAAAATTATCTATATTCGAGTAGATTCAAGTTCAATAAGGAACTTTGTGTAAACTGTATCTCACATTGAATACAACACTGAACAGTAAAATAGGTTAATTTAAATCTTATTAGTTTTTCTAAAGTAATTTGAAAGAGGCGAGGGCAGAATCGGCATGCCATTTTGTTCTGTTTGGATATGAGTAAAATACAAACGCAAAATGCACACCGCAAATATGGGTAAAATAACGAAAGTAAGACACTTGTCGACGGTGTCTTCGTCTTCAATCTCATACGGCCCTAGATGAAAAATGGAATTTCCCCTCCTAGAAGTTATTTGCGTCACTTTTCGTAATGATGAGGTAGTCTTCTACGTCGTCACTGTGACTCTTGGTCTTCTGTCTAGTGTTTGGTTTGATTTGAAGAGAAATGATCACTAACTAACCACCCCACAAGTATAAAAAATTCAGAAAGTACGAAAGTGGTGATATTCATTTTCCCTGCATTTATTTTATATTAAAAAACTAATTTGGCGGACAGAATAAAAACGAGTGGATAGAGTACGTCTGTCGGGGTCCGAATGGGTTTCACCCCTTGACTCCATGTTGACGGCCTCGGAGTTCTGACGAGCTAGATCGCAATTTCGTACTGCTTTACCCCTTCAAATGAGTGAAACGCTATTTGGAATGCGAAATATTGAGATGTCTTGCGAGAGATTCGATTGCCAACGATTCTATCGTTTCCATAAATGTAAACAAAACACCAATAACTTATAGCATAGATAAATGGCGTGGGTCTCAAATAAGATAGTAAACATCGATTGATATTCTTTAATCGGAACATAAGTATAAAAGTTATAAAATATGAGAAATAAAAAAAATAAAAACTAAAAGCATATTTTCTTGCAGGAGTATGCTTATGGCGTAGCTTCAAAAATCACCTTCAGTAAGTTGGTGACTTTAAGTTCTCTCGTGAGTTATTTGCATCGCATCTCCTTTATTTGTGGCTAAAGCACCATTGTAGGCACATTTTTTAGTTATTGTAGCTAAGAAACATTGAATCAGAAGCGGTAATAGACAGAATGATTTTTATTCCTTTAAAGTTTCACAAAATAAATAAGATGAACCTGCATTTTGCACTATTTAGTTTATAGTATTTTCACCTACTGGCTTTGAAGATCGTCACAAAAGGTTTTCTTTTGACTCGTGGAGCGACACTGTGATGAAATTTTCAGACGCCAAGGGCACTCTGGAGGAGGCAATAATTCTTCATTTAGTGAATCTATGAAAAAGAAATCATTTTCACGTCACGCCTGGCACTCGTTTCGCTATGTATCCATCCAGAAAATTCGTTGTCCCAATTTTGCATGGCTGAAGGAGTATTTTTCAAGCGGACAAAAGGGGAGCTAGCTCACGGTGTCCAACTTGTCACTCCGCTTAAAGAAGTGGAAAAATTGTCGCGAAAAGAAAGAAGAAAAAAAGGCAGGCGTACTCTATCTTTCGTTCTCTCTCCCTCTTTCTTACTCTCCACCTTCGGAGCTGGAGGATTTCCCGTTTGAAGTTCATTTTTCAGCGGAAGGGGAGCGCTTTAGGGCGTGACGGAGTGGGAGTGGCTTAAGGAACTCCTACCTCCTACTCCTTTTGTGAACCTCAAGACGTCCTTACTCGCTAGTTAAGGCTCCGGGCGCCTTGCGACCGCTCCTGGGGTTATGTTACGCCCAAGTAGCGAGCAAAATCGGCGCCGCTAAACCTAGGAGAACTTGGTAAACCGAAAGTTTTCAACTCCCAAGGGAGAAATTTGCCTCCTCAGCCTTGATGTAATACAAACAAGGATAAAATGCCCCAAAAATGGAGACGGAAGTTTTAAGTAATAGGAATTTATACTCGACTATGGTGCCTTGTATGTTAATATTTCCTGTTATTAAGTCGTTTCCTTCCTTGAATGAAAGCCATGGAGTAATCTCTGGGTGAATGAACTTATAAGAGAGTAATGGAAAAAAAATTAACATTCTTCATCCCATTTTCCAGCTTTTCGAAGCCAGAGTAGAATACAAACAGTGGATAAAGCACCGTGTACAGAGCGCCGCTACGAAATATTAAGAAGTATTTGAGTTTCTAAGGTTTCCTGTCGGCTAAGGCGATACTTAACCGTAAGCTCATTCAAAGAGAGGAATTGCTGTACGTGACAAGACAAAGCCCGTGTCCCCGGCGGGATTCCGAGCGCTTTTATCCTCTTTCTAGGTCGACTGCGGATGTTAATGGCCAGACACAACTTAAACTCTCTGACTTATTTTAATGCTGTGAAATGTTGATTAATGGTAACCACCATTTGGATATCCTAGCTTAAGATCTTTGATAATCAGTGCCTCCCAGAGGTTAAAGAGATTACCACGCCTTAAAGAGCATTGTCTCAAACTTTAGACAATTTAATGCATGTAGGGCACTTAATCTTTATACATTCAAGCCCCTTAAATTTCCTAAAGTAAAGAAGATTCCCTTTAGTAACCAGCAATCTCCGCTTTGCCGTTGTTTGAAACAATCTCTTAATTCGCGAAAAAAACATCCTTCCATTCATTCTTTTAACCCACTATTCATTTAATAACTTTCAATTTGTTACACTATATTTGCCACAAATTAGGAGTGAGGTGTGCAGTTATTACGACTATCTTTTAAAAAATTGTAATGTTTATTAAAGATACCATAAAAATCACTTCGGTCGTATTTTGTCCGTACTAAAATCATTCATAAATGTGTGATGATGGTTTGATAAACTAGATTAGGTAAAGTTGCCTAAGGAAACATTTGGCTCAATCTTGTTTCGTCTTAGCTGACACACACTCGATATCTCGACACACATTTGATATCTCGAAAAGCACCTTAAATATATTCCAATCACTTGTTCGCGATTAACTTTTTGGAACGCATGGACAATTTGATGATATGCATCTAAAATTATTTGAACTTTACGTTATCGGTATTTGTAGTTAAGCAAATAAGGTTTGAAATCACCGATAAAAAATTCTTCCTATACTTCGAAGAGCCTTCAGAAAAGCAAAAAAACGTTCCCCTGTGTCTAGCTATTTCCGCCGAAATAAGTTTCCCGCAGGTTTTTTAGAGCCACTAGCATTCTGTAAGGTCCCCGCGGTATGAAGCATGAAAGTTATGACATTTAGTTACATACTAATGAGTTCCGAGTGTAAGTCTTTCATCATACCCAAGGTAGATGAAGCCTTGTATTTTTACAACTGCAATAATGGAAAATGGAAAAGCAGTAACGATATAAATTACCGATGCGTGCATAGTTTATGGAGTCCTCCACATGAAGAGCCATTTCATTTTAGTTTATAATATATTTTGCACATTTTGCAAACTTTTCCTGGTTTAAATAGCTGGAAAAATAAAAATTGAACTCAAAATGTGATATTCATTAGAGTTAATGTAATAATTCAGTTCTCTGAGGTTGCAGTATCGTTTATAATAGTGAAGTTGGTTTGATGTAAAAATTTGTCTCATTTTTAAAATCAACTTTTGAAAGCTGCTTTCAGCTTTACCTTTCAGCATGATATATACACTTTCTAGCTCACCTTAAAATTGGAACATATTTCATTCCAAGCTTGAACTAGCAACAGTTCAGAAAAACTTGAAGTTTCAAGGAAATCGATAGGTAAAGCGTCGGTAAATAAACGTAGGAAAATGGTCCATTGAGTTATTCAGAAGTTCAATGAGTCAGAGATTCGTAAAGAGAGAGAGAGAGCTGCCGAATTTCCTAAAATCGACAACTAAATGGGCGGATTCTTCGTGTTATTTTATGTAGGATACAGGCAAGATCACTACGGAGGAGTAAATACCCACCGTAAATGAGCATCGACGATACAAAAATTTAAGGGACTATCAATGCTGATTTTCCGAAAATCGTTTCTCCAACTTCTTAGTAAGATTTAATTGACAGTGACGAGTGCTTCTTTAGTGAGAAAAAAGCTATTGAGAGGAAGGATATCGGGTGAACTGAGGGGTATTGGTGGGAAGCCGTGGAACCAGCATTTGAGAGTTATGACTGACTCCAAAAATTAAGGATAATTTCGTGATTCACTTATTAATAGGCTTTTTTGTCACTTAATTTTGAGATCGCATTCACAGTTGGAATTGTAAAAAAAAGCCGTACGCTTCAAAGTCACCAATTCTTAAAAGGGGGGAACGAACCTTTACATAACTGTGTGAAGTAGTACGAAAGTTATTACCTTTCCCTCATTTTTAATTTTTTTATAAATATTCGTGTGATTGACGGGTCCCGGAGCGCGAGGTTAACTCATGCGCAAACCCAGTTGGTGTCAGGGGCCCAACAACCCCCCGAATCGTGGGGGGGGGGGGGGGAAACTCCATGAAAAATCTGTATAAGCTAGCTAAGCGGGTGGGGGGAGGGGGGGGAAGAGGGTCTGCAAATTTCAACCCACTAACGGACGAAAGCACAAATGATTTTGAAAAACCTCTAAAAAACCATTAAAAAGTGAGCCACAACCTCTGACCTCTGGTTGGTGTCCCTCGTTGGTCACTAGACCACGTATCAAAGAGACGGAGGCGAGAGTTTCGTTTTCATCTATGTCTCACCATGGTCACTGAAAAATCTCACAAGCCTATGTGAAGTACCATGGGAGTATTTTTTTATTTTGCTTCTTTCATTATATTTACTTTCACCATTTGTAGACTGAAAGTTCCCCGGAGCGAAGTGAATCCCTCAGAAACCCTGGATGGAGGTGTGACGGAGTGTTTTTGCTACTTTACTTTTAATTAAATGACATTCCCGGGAATTCTCTCTATTTGACTTTTCATTTTCCTTTTCATTACTGGTGCTTCTAAAGATTACAGCTCCGGGTATTTTATTCTTTATTTTGCATCACTCCATATTTCAGGATCATGCAGTATTGCCATAGGTCTAATTTTAGTGAAACTAGATTTTTCCCTTCCGACATTATTAACACAAATTTTACTTTTATTTACTATTGCATGAATTTACAGTGTAGCATGATGAAAATGTAATGGTGTTATCCGCAAAAATTTAACTATTGTGATGAAAACCCTAGCAGTCCTAAAAGGCTTTGTCTGGCGCAATATCTAGTCCCTTTTACGAGGCAAGGAATGCTGTACAGTAAGAGAGGATGATGCTCATTCGTGGACATCATTTCGTATGCAGATGCGTGAGGGTTTTCCTGCATTCAATTAGAACTTAAAATAAAAAAGAACACGAAGGGTTATTTTATAGGAAGCTTTCCATTTGCTACTAGATGGAAAGCATTCCCTCCGGGGGGTGATGAAGGATTAATCGATGTGTTAAGGTGGAGCCTACTGGTGGAGGGTGGAAGGTAGATGAGCGGGGCCATGGTAGAAGGGGGAATTGAGAAGGTTAAACAGGATTTAGAGAGGCTTGTCCTGCCTCCGCCCTGCCAGTATTGGAGAGGAAGTGATGGTGCAGGGAGAAAGAGAGAGAGGGAAAGCAAACGTATAAAAGGCATAATCTGACGGAGAAACAATTCCGATCTGGTGGGAAGGCGGCGTTTTCTTTTTCCAGGACTACTAAAAAAAAAGTTCTTCCAATCCCTCCGAGATCCAATTCGATCTGCCAAACAGTGACTCACCCCCGTTCGCATACCCCGTTTCCTCCCTTCTCACCCCCTCCTCCCCCCCCCCCATATCCACGCCCCCGCCCAACAGTGGCGCCGTCATCCGACACGGAGACGAGGCAGCAGACTGCTAATGTAATCGGATTCCACACAAATGCCGAAAGGGAGCGGGGTATACCGACTGTCGTTTCTGCCAATCCTTAGCACACCCTCTTCCCTCTTACAGCCACCCATTCTCGCGCGCAAACACTGAAGTGTGGAAGGAGAGGAGGCAGATAACGCGAGCGTTGTATTGAAACCCTATCCCTTCTCCTCCGTCGACTCGACAAGAATTTTTAATATGATTTTAAATGGAAGCAATCATTCGGTAAACCATCTCGATCTCCTCTCCCTCCCAACCGATTGCGAGCTTATTCGTAAAGTTATTACCAAAATCAGTCATGCCAGTAATTTTATCGGAGAGAATTTCAGCATGCATTAAATATTCGAAGTGAGCTGAACAGTTCGATCATGGTGTTGAATCTTCGTCAAAGATAGCGAGCACCGTCTTTTAACAGCGCTGTGGTAACTCTCCCACCAGCGTGTCGGAATACAATATTATATATAGTATAATAGCTCTCGTTGCCTCATAGATGTTATTACATAATGCACGGCATTTTTACGTTTGGTCATTTATGATTAATAGAAAATAGTAGTGTAAAGGATTAAATTCTCTAAAGTAGAAGCTTCTGTTAGGACATATTCTCATTGATCGTGCATTATGCGTAGGCTTGCATTTTGAAATCCTGAAGCCCTGAATTTTCTAAGAAGCCGTCTGCTATATCACAAGGGATTATCTAAGCCAACGATATATATGACGGAATTTGATTTTATAAGCAGAAATATTTCCATCAATTCCTTTTAAACTTATCTTATAATGCTCAAATTTAGTAAGTTTCGCAATTTTTTATTCTTCGACAATTTTTTAGCAATAAAAATGCAAAATGCCGCACAATAAAGACCGCTGTTACAATAATTGAATATTCTAATCGAGTCTATATTATAAATCGATTTTTTTTACGATGCGTACGCGTGTCGAATACTACATGACACCAATTTCCCATAATCCAGTCAAGTGGAGTCATTTATAATTTAAAGTCAGCAACATAAAATCCAGAGTCGTCTGTAATATCGTTTAGGACAATCGGACACCTATAAAACGCCACCGTCAAACTGCTTCTTAGATAATCTTCTATACAATTAATTTCTATATCTTCACTTTGGAAGCCTGCTATTCTCAAAAATACTCACCTAATGGTGCAAGTTACTCAACGATCCAAAATTTTTCGATAAGGGCCTTTTATTTTTCCTATATATTCATATAAGACTCGGATTTACAAAAATACAGTCGATCGCAAAGGGGTCAGTTCACCACAAATGAGAAATTTTGAGTAACCGTAGGAAAGTTTTTTTTCAAAATTTCACGAAATTGAAAGGAAAATTCAAATCTTCGAAATTATCAAGTTTTTTACTATTTTCCTTTCGTTTGTCGTTCGCCTCAACTAGGTAACGCCATTTTTTTTATTAACTAGGCAGAACTAAAAAAAGGTGTAACGGGATAAAATGAACGCAATACTTGTGTTTCCTTACAGGAGGAGTTTTTGGACAGACAGACAGAGAAACCTTGATTTTTATAACAATATTGTGGCTAAGGTACAAATTAGCGCTTAATTAGACAAAACTCGAGTTGATATATATGTCGTTGTGTGAATATATATCCAGTAAATTATGGGAGAAATCTGATGATGAAAATATTTGCAAGATATGTTCTCAGTTAACGAAAAGCACGAATGTCTACAATCAATGTATAATATATGCATCCTATTTACTAATTTTTTAAGCATTTTAGCAGAAATTACTGGGACAAACGGTCCCAGAACTTTATATTCATGACAAAATCAAACAATTGAAAAATATCATGCCTCAATTCCCTAAACCTCCTCATGACAATCAATTACAAAGTATTTATCAAAACGAAGGATTTATCCAAAGCCTATTGCTTAGGGAAAAATCAATAAAAATAACCATATTCTTAAGGACTTATTCCACTTAAAATACTTATGGATCTAAAAAGCCTTCGTCACTACTTCTTAGGCAGTATGAAGAATTTGATATTAGTAGGGCGAGGGTTGACTGCTCTAAAAATAGGAAGTTTCATCGAGTATCTTGATTTGTCTGCTAATTAATTGAGATTCCATTGCACTATTTTCCCATTTAACACCAAAGCTTCAACGAGAAAATGTGGATTTCCCGACTGGGTTTTGAGAGAAAAGTTTTCCATTGACTTTTGCTCGCTCAACTTGTACAAAGCAAAAAAACAGAAAATGACCCGAAGGCCCGTCTCTTTCAAAAAACTTTGAAGCTTATGGGTCACTTCCGTATTTTTTTTTATATTTTCCTCGAGATATTTCTTCAAGATTAGTTTTGCTTACAATATTACTCGTCAGTTTGATCACCATGGTATTGTGTAAATCAAAGATGATATTGCAAATATCATCTTTGATCATCACCTACCATCCGCTAAAATTGATGAATGGATCACACTAGCTAGTATTTCACGTCACGTGCCCGAATCGCAGAAATAACTTGAATATATCCAAAGAAGAAAGTAAATTAGGTGAAACAAAAAATTCTTCTCTGGATTAAAAAAATTGAACCGTTGATATTACATTACTGTTTCCCCCTTTATTTGACATTTTATTTTGGATGCCAAAAATACGACTTCGCGTTCGTCGTTCGCTGGTCAGCTTTTGTCGCTAATCCCCAATGCAAAATATCAGCATCAGCAGAAAAATACGTTGGTACCCTTGGGAACTGGGGCCCTGATTGTATCTTTTTGTTTTCTTCTTGTAAGCCATCATTGGCAGTAGCAAATTGCGCGCACTTTGATCTTGCATATGGGAAATATAATGCTCTTCAATTATTATAATTCAAACGCTAACACATATCTGAAAACTCCTATACATATGTAAGCTTCTTCAAATCTTTGTCATTCACGGAAATATTTCCTTATATTCCTATTTCTTGTTTTGGGTGCTAGGTGGAGAGCGTAATAGGTGTCCCATTCAACTTTTCCGTCCAGTGGGACGGTTCAGATGCTACGCAGCGGTCCGCTTCACCGATCTTGGAGCGGAACTCCCACTGAATGTGCCCAATGTCACAGGAAGTGCACTCCGCGCAGGGCGCCGGAATTAGGCCGCACTTGCGGGAGATTCAAACCTTTGGGTGGATTATGTGGAGGCCTATTAAAATTTCAACAGACACGTATATCAACTATATGTGCTCCTTTGGTTTCGTACAAAAGCTACCATTCACTAGAATGCGTGGGAGAACAGGACGTTGAAACGTGGTTGCATCAGCACATATCGTTTAAGGTAGACGAATGCTGACTCTGGGTTTTTATCGATGCTTCGTCATTCCCCGAGCAAATCTTTCCCTCCCAGACACCTTTATGGTGCAAATGATCTGAGCTGTCAGCATTACTTCCAAAATGGCCCAAGTCAGGCTTCCAAGTCAGCAGTAACGTATGAAAATATTCATGCGTGCCGCAATTACGGCGTAAAATAACGCAAAAATTGCGAGAAAATATCGGCCAGAACCAGGGTGATATTTTTTCCAGCGATTTCTGCACATTTCATTGCTATACTTGCGGTAAGCATGAATATCTTCGTACGTAGCTAAGTGTGCCGGTATAAGAGCTGGTTTTGGTAAGCATTCGCATAGGTTGAGGATATTTTTAAGTTCTCTTCTCCCTAGTTGCCATCTCTGATCTGATTATCTTGCACCTGCCAAAATTGCCACAGAAATTAGGAAACTTAGGTATCTTAGAGATCTAGGCAATTTTCCAACAATCCCAAGGTCCTCAGGAGGATTCCTCATTGAAGCCGATTTTCGATTCTCGAGGAAATTTCAACAGCAGTAACGTACTCGCCATTTTGTGAAATTTTAGTTTTATTTCGGTGAAGTAGGGAGTGGCAGGATGTGATTATTTTATGGTGAAGCGTTCTGCATTCACCCAGAGAGAGCATGCATTATCGATCGCGCAATTGTGGGAGAACGGCTAACACGGGATCGCTTGAAGGTCTCGCTGATTTTTAATAAATGGACGGTATTTTACTCGTTTCATTTCTCTGGGCCGGTGAAACAAAAGCGCACTCCCTAACGGTACGTGAGCGAGCGAACGATCCCGCAAGTTTGGAGCCCAAAAGTTTCGCCAAATCGGAGAAACACGGATTGTTTTAGTCGCGAGCGCGACCGCCGTCTGCTCTTCGGGATAAAACTTCGGCGTGCGCAGTAGCACCGTTTGCCATTGTTTCGCGGAACGTGCATCTGGAGCACAACGCGGCACGCCAAGCCTTCAGGGAGACGGCGGAGAAAACTTTTATGGGTCACCGCCGCCTATTCCAGGAATGCTTGCGGAAAAAAAAGAAACACGCTGAAATACATACGGGTGTACGTATATCGTTTCGTCATTATCGACACATGCTTGGTGCGTTTTATTTTTGCTCTTTCGTCCGGGAATTCAGAACCAAAAAATTTAAACGAAATAAAGAAATCATGGGTGAGCGCCTGGTTGGGTGTTCTCGGATTCTGTGTGCTTGGTGTGGTGCAGGCTCATCACCGCGTGGTGCGGGTCTTGCTGCTGGATGTTTTATGTGAATGAGGGGGGGGGGGAAGAATTCATGGATGGTGTGGGGTGAATGGCAGAGGGGTGGGGAGCTGTTGACATGGGGCGTGGAATAGAATGAGAGCGCGAAGGTGCCTTGCATAGCACGGCGCCATCTCTTGAAGAGAGCATAATGAGAGGAAGAGCAGGAGTCGTAAAACAGGGAGCCCCGTCGCTTTCGCTAGTCGAGCGAGCGTGACCTGCCCTCCATACGAGAACTGTGTGGTAAGAACGTCAATAAAGAGCAGAGGGTGACGAATTAAAGTGCAAAAAAAGGAAATTGGAACTCCTTCTCATTCATTCATTTTTTTAACTGGAAAAAATAAAGATTGGAGATGAGAAAATGTCAATATTCAATTCTATTATTCGCTTCATTCTTGGGAAAAACTGTCTCTCGTCCAGTTGTCCCTTTTCCCTTCCTAGTTCGTCAGCGCGTCATCTCAGATCCAAGCGAGATTCCGCACTCTCTCGCTTGGTGACGGAAATATCCCGTGTGAGACGAATTCCATTTTAATTTCAAGGGCGTGGAATTTCAAAAGCGTGGGGTTATCTCAGCTGCCGTAATAAAAGTTTCTTGCTTAGCAGATTTATTTCAACAGGCGCGGCTGGTTTTATTTGCACTGTTATTCCTCATAACGTTCCATTTCTCTTCCAATACGACAGTTCTTTACTTTTACGTCGCACCGTTCCCACGAATTCGCAAATTATAGGTAACATTTATTCAGATGTTTCTTAGTACGATTGATGTGTTGACTTTGACTTATGTGGGCCATCATATTCAAATCAGACTAATGGGTGTATTAGTGATTCATATTTTATCATAGTACACTATGTGTGAATCCGCACTTTTCTGATGGGGATGGCGAGCAATATTCCATCAGAAGAAAATGTTTTTAGCCTATCAGTCATCTGGAAATCAGCCACACCGATTTGACGGGAGGTAATTCCAAACGCGCCATTTATTATAATCCTGAAAATAACCTATGGGTATTGAAGCTAATTATGCCTAAATTAGGAAAAAATTATTGAAGAACCTCAAAATACTATTTTTCAAAATATAAATAAAATAAAGACCATCGAACGTACATCATGTGGGTGTTGACGACGCGATTGTAGTGACTTGTCCATATTTTTCTTCAGTAATGGAATTTAAGAAATATTCTAGGCTGAAGTCAAGGAGTTTTTATTTAATTCATCCCACAGATACGCAATATTTATTAGGAGCGTCTTAGCTAGTGAAAATAATAAAGACGCGTTTCAGTTATGACACCGTGAAAGAGTTCGGGTGTAAATATATAAAGTTTTCTACTTAAAATTAAGATTGATGTACAAAGATGTTCCTCAGAAAAGTAAATTTTGTGATAGAAACCGC
The DNA here is from genome assembly GCA_963169105.1 of Ceriagrion tenellum. Lineage (NCBI taxonomy): Eukaryota > Metazoa > Arthropoda > Insecta > Odonata > Coenagrionidae > Ceriagrion > Ceriagrion tenellum. The sequence goes on along the minus strand of OY720634.1, from coordinate 139,415,051 downwards.
TTTAGTACATTTCTATGACGAAAATCTATGATCTGCATAAAACAACGAGTAATTCAGCCTAGTTGAAGACAATTGGATTTCATTACTGGCAAGACGTCGGCAACAGAGACGTGAGTCTCTCATATGGTACAGAAGGGCTCCTCAAAGAGCATACGTCCTGGTACTTTGTTTCCAAATCTTGCTTTGATATATGGACCGGTATAAATTTCTGTAATTCGCTCAGCGAGAGTCCAATTCGGGCTTTAAATCCTTTCGTGTTTCGCGTGCATCGTACTGATTGATGGAGAGGACCTATTCGGTCATTCAGGCCAACTAAATCCACCACATAGAAGAGAAATAACCGCCATGCCGAAAACTGAAACGAAGTTACATGTGGAGGATACTCGAAAAGGTACTCACGGACGTGACCTCCCTAGAGTTTTCGAGAGAAATGACCCAGGATATGCTTTTAACCGGCTTGGACCCAACCGATGGGTCGTCACACGACAATCCTGCCGAAGTGCACGGATGATGACGACGATGCCCTTTGGTGCGGAGCGGTGAAATATTCAGGATTTCATCGAGAGGCATGGGAAGGTGGATTTAGCGTCGACATCAAAGAGTTCGCGCATGACGCCCGTCTTCTTATTCGGAGCGTCCATTCGTCCATCTGGAACCGACGCTGGACGGCTCGAGGCCTCACCGCGTATCCACTCGCTCCACAGCCACTGCATACGCATACCAATACACTCACACGACAACACTTCCACTCTTCACTATTTTTCTCCATCATCATCCGAGCTTTCTCCTGGCGACCGTCAGTCAGTACTGTCCCTTCCCACTCCACCCCCCCCCCCACTCTCTTTACCTCCCCACCTCCCCTTCCGCCCTTCATACCCCACCCCCTACCCCTCAAGGGACGGATTCGAGGGCGACATGAAAGGGCTCTCGCTTTCCGCTCCCATCGACGCTGCTCCGCGCTCTTTTGTTTCCCCTCTGAAGTATGAGAGAGCGAGCGGGCGCGAGTTCGCCGGACGGACGGATTAAGGCGATGGAGCTCTCTGCGCCGCGGTAGCGCCTCCGCCGCCCTGTTGTGCGCACCCTCGACGCTCGTCTGTTATTTTTTGTTTTGTTCAATATTCGCAACGAAGTAGAAGCGGCTCACGAGTGAGAGAGAGAGAGACAGAAAGAGAGAGAAAGGGGAGGAGAGTGAAATTTTTCGCGTAGGCATCCGTTCCCCGGGAAGCTATTACGTAATTAAATGCGATATTTGGTTCCTCCCGCTGTAAATTGAGTAAACCTGTTGTCTACACTCATCCGCGACGGCAACTTCTTTGCATGGATTAATGTGTGAGCATACACAAGAGATAAAATGAGTATACAAAAAGAAGAAGAAGACATAATAAGGGGCAGTCCAGTTCTTGGAACCATAAAATAAATTAAGTTTTTTTACGTCACAACTGAAAAGGTAACGGGGTAAAATTTTGTACTTCAAAACTTAATGTTTTATCATTCCTTCCTAACATTCTCATAAAACACGATTGCAGAAAATGAACGAATTGCATGGAGAAACAATTAAAATCAGCTTTATGATGATCGTATTCGGCTGCTACGGAGAATCTTCCTTGAATACTTCCTTCCTTGCAGTCTCTTGTGCCATTTTTCATCCATTTTCAAATATTTATTTTAAAAATAAAAAAACGGACAAGAGCAAAACACACAGTTCTTTGTTATATGATCGCGTCCTGTGGGAGATGGAGAAATTCAACAAAGTGTACCAGAGAGCAATGCATCAAGATATAATGAAAAGAGAGCTAACATGGAAAGCGGTCAATTATATTGGCCATCTGAGCTAAGAGAGAGGTCTAAAAGGCAACATGCCTCTGGATATAATTGCACATCTTAGCATTTTGACGACCTATCCACACTGCAGGTCAGTTGTCAGTGAAGTACTTGAGTGATAAAAACAATGCAAAAGTCAGTTTTTATTGTATCTTATCCATGGGCCTACATGTAATATAGGAAGGTATTGAGTAGGTTAGTTAGAACTATGAGCTAATCATTTAGGGTATTGTTTGATTGGCCATATCTTGTATTTTCCGAGGCAGTAATAACATGTGACGATTGAATTAATGTGGAGTCATCGGAAATGTGCTCGCCGCGTCCGATAATGATTCAATATTTCCCTTTGTAACCGAATGAAAACATTGTGCGGCAGTTGCTTTCACAGCATGCATATTTTCCCTGCCGTTATTTTACGCGCCACTGAGAGGAAAGGCACAACGATTTTTTCCGCGGGCGGTATTGGGAATCCATGCAGCATGAAGTTTTTCGTGCCGTTTTCAATCACACCAGAACTCCATAGGACAACTCACGCCATAAAGGACGACTATGATAGCTTTAGGGGCAGCGGAATTCTACGAGAGTAATGGCTTGGATTTGGATCTAGTGTATCATTGTGCATTGGAGATCAATGCCAATTTGTCCGAGGATTGATGCAAGTCTCATATTCTCGATAAAATTTTAAGGTTAAGGTACGTGCTCATATGACAAGGATGTCTTATAACGAGGGTTTATAATAAAAATGGAGGAACAAGCTGTCAGTAAGAATGTCGAGAAGATATCTGCGTTAGCTATTCAAGTAAATTACTCTGTCCGCCGGATGGGACGTAAAACTGTGATCCCCTATGTGCCTTTCCCTATGAGTAAGCCAATGCCGATGAGCTATTTTCCTACACTGTCAAGGAAATCTGTAGGATGGTACGTGTTGGGTCGACACAGGATAATGCATAGCACAAAGGAATGGAATGGCTATAAGTTCAAGAATGGGACTCACTTGAAACGAGAAAAAAACTAAACAGTCTCGGCGCAGCATTTAGGGTTGTCTCCGGGTATAACGTATTAAAGTTATTAAAGGAGGGGATGGCGAATCCATATTACATTTTCAGATTTGACTACCCATATAAAATCAATTTAAGAACTCGACAGGCCAACATTTCCAGGTACTCATTTCGATATTTACGAGTTTAACAGATTGGAACTGGCTATCTGATGAAATTATAGGGTGCCTTCCCAAACCTCTTTTAGAATTAAGAAATTACAACCAAAATATAGGTATAACTCCTAAAAGTTTAATTATATGAGGCGATTCATTTAAATTGTGGCTTCTTTCTTTGATTTTATTTTCATTATCACCCGCCAGTTGCCTATTTACAACGTCACCGGTTCAAAGTTAAGAAATAATAATTATTACCTAAAAGTAAAATTCTGTGATTGACCAAGAGTATGTGCCTGCCCGCATGAAAATGGATCAAACGATTTTTGCTGCGCACGAAATGTCACTTCACTGAGTTGACGTATCTTCAAAGGTTTCTATAAGTTTTTAAGTTACTTTGAAACAACTCATCAGACCTCTCTTGTTGCTGAGTTTGATTAATCGGGCAGTCTTCTTTAATTACACCATGTTTCGATAAGAACGTAAATGTATTTGGAAGCAATTATGTACCAGCTTTTAGAGGAAGAAATGATGGAATAAATAAGTGCCACGTCTCTTGTCCTCAAATATTCCTTCCATTTCCAAACGATCCACATATCCTTACCGCCGCAAATGACTTCGGTCGTCAGCCTCCTCCTCTATTTAGGGGTCGTGCATAAACCACGATGTAGTTTTCGGTGATTCATTTACCCCCTTATCCCCTCGTTGACAACCATAGTATTTTTCCAAACCCCTGCCTCCCCCCTCCAACATGTAACGTTGACTCTACAAATGAAACTTTCAATTCAAATCTAATTTCTCAATTATGAGTGAGTTTATTTTTACGGATAGGTTCAAATAAGGCAAAAGGAGGTTGAAAAAAGACGCGCCCTTCCTCATGTTAAATTCTGTAGTATTTTCAACGCAATGTTGACGAGTGTAACAGCTACGTTACTTTGAGTGAACCAACCCCTACCCACCTCGTTACCCGCCGTAGGTTTTATAGACGACCCCCATTCCTCTTAAGTTGGTAAGGTAGTTTATGCATGACCCCTAACTGCCAATTCCACTGCTGGTACTGGGCGAGACGTGGCGATAGGTGCTGCTCCCTCACGTATAGCTACTGCAAAAGATCCCACCGCAGACTTTCCCAGCTAAGAGAGAAGGTGAAAGAGGAGAGAGTTAAGTAAAAGAACTGAGGAAAAAGAGTGAAGCAATGAGTAAGGAAGAAGAACCAAACCACTCGGCAAAAAAAGGCCCGAGGCACACGCACGAAATACTAATTGGCAAGTGGCTAAAATCACCCATCGCTACGACCCCACAGGGTATCCTATTCTGAAGTCACATTGTGAGAGGAGTCGAAACGTGACATCAGGTAATGGTGACTATTAAAACCTCTCGAAATGCTAGCGTTGGCAGCAATCATATAATTTTTTTCTTTTCTGACCGACCTTCCTCGATAAAATGACCTTCCTACCCCGTTTAGCAGGATTCTGAAAGTTCCGTAGCCTATGTCTTAAACTCGTCTACTGCGCAGTGCGCGAAAAAAGAATATTTTTCTTGGACTATAAGCTTCGATCGCGCCGAACAGGAACCGCAGGGATGCGTTATAGTCACGGTATATAGATGTAAGTACGTTTGGCCGTTCAACCCAAGCCAGCATGCCGACACGCACATTCAAACGCCACGACACGTGTTACGCGCCCTCGCCCATCAGATGGGCCACTCGTGGGTCGTCGGCATGTATTAAGATTTCCGTCCACGACGGTCTCCCAGATCGCTCGATAGTGCGATGGCGTGTTCCGTGTGACGGTCCAACAACCGGCAGAGTGTTACGCAAGCCCTTCGCTCCCTCTGCAAAAAGCGGACCGGACGGCACCCACTGGCGCCATTCTGTGCAATTCAACTTTCCACCGGCTTTTTTTTGAAGAAATGAGAGTTTTTTTTGCTTTGAATAAGAGGGAGTGAGACTCCTCGGGGCTTAATCTCATTTTCTACATTATTGAAATAGGGCGTCACGTTATGTATGATATGCATACATAAGTTAGTCACTTAGTATTTATTGGCAGACGTTCATCCATATTTAATTGTGATAACATATTAATTAACTGATACCAAAAAGTTTTTAATATATACACGAGAAAAAAAATAAATAAATACACGTAAATGAGATGTTTATATATAAGGTGATACTTCATGGATCCAGCCTTAAACTTAACATTTTCTACAGAGTTATAACTACCAGGTGAGTGACTTAAGCATACAAATAATGTTTAAGGTGCTAACCTCTTTCGAAAATATGGAAAATCGATATCCAGCCTCGAATAATCTTTTGCGAAATTATTTCCACGTATTTTAAACATGTATAAATGCCCATTTTGTCAAAAAATGCCTATGGGAAGTTAAAATGGCCACGAAAAGTACGTTTGGTGCCAGTAAGTGGCGGGAGGCATTGGGTTGTTATGGTGCCAGGATTACTGGCTTTTCACCCCAAAGGTCCAGGGTTCATATTCCAACGGCAGGGATCCCGATCCTTGTGTGGGTGCAACGCGGAGAGGATTACAATTCAGAGGGTTCAGCGCTACGTCCATCGAATGCGACGTCAAACCGTAGTCTCCTAGGCACCTTTTGTTTAAGAAAGGGTCATAGCCGAAGCCGGGTTTCCCTCCACCCTTACTTCGTACCCCAAATAATATTTTTCTAACCTCGGTACTAACCACTCCTTATAGTGCAAATCACCTTAGTCGTTCGCCACCTCCAGAAAATAACCACACAACCAACGGCAAATAATATCGCTGAGAAGTTCACTCCATCCGCAACGTACATAAATCCCGGTTATAATCCCTCGATAATCATATACATGGCAGATGATTACAATACTAGCATACCCCAGTGAGAGAGTTTGAGGGTATGAGGAAATTTCCCTGCATTTATTATTACTTCAGGGGGTTCATGTTCAGATTCCACGCTTTCTCCCGAGCAAAGTGTAATGAGGAAACGTTAAAAAAAGGAAACAAAGTATAAAAGATATTTTGGAATCGCATATTATTTTCCCTAAAATGCCATATAAAAAAATTAGGATTATGCTAAATGGAAGGGCCGTTATGGTAAATACTCCATGCATGCGCTCTTCTGATCTTCTCGTCATCTTCATTACTCTCCGTTTCAGCGAGTCTATATCATGTCGCAACGTTATCAATTCATTAGATGCTCACACCACGTTTTAAAAATACCCTTAAAAACGAGTGGATAAGAAAAATCAGGAATAGATCAAAACAAAAAGAGAAATTCAAATCTTCTTTTTTTACACCAGGGTTGAAATTCGCCATGAAAAAAAAATCACTTGACCGGGATTCGAAACCGGATCTTCCAATTGCCGGTCAGGTGTGTTAGCCAGTTACACACCTGACCGGCATGCCTCTTAAGTAACAGATTGAGAAGTCCATTACACTGTAACTGGCTAACACACCTGACCGGCAATTGGGAGATCTAGGTTCGAATCCCGGTCAAGTCAAATGATGTTTTCATGGCGAATTTCAACCCTGGTGTATATGCACCCGTGCGAGTGACTTCGTACCACATCATTTGTTAATGCAATGATCGGAAAATTGTCTTTTTTGTCTTTTTCTTCTAAATTTCTCATCTACTATGAGTTGGAAATACTTGGAGTCAGATTATATTCCGGCAGATATGGTTAGCATGCGTGCGCCCACTGTGTCTCCCCCACCCCCCTCGTCCTTCTCATCGCTGGCTCAACGCGCGCCGCTCGAACAGTAAATCGATAACAAACGCATTTCGGGCGGCATTCACTCGGTCCGTCTGCCCGTTGGGGGAGTGACAGGTGCTCTCGTTGTATGGAGAGGGTGGTTTAAGGGGGGGGGGCGATGGTTTAGGGGGAGGTTTTGGGGCAGGAGGAATGGAAGCGGGACAAGGAGAGGGCGCCGGGTTGTTGATGTTGTTGCCGACCGCCAGCCGCTCCCGAAGTGCGGTGGGTGCCGCAGAATGCTCCACTTCTCTTTCTATGAAGAATGGAGAGAAATAACAGGGGAGAAATGTCGGCTGGAAGAACTGCCGTGAGTAATTCTGCAGACCACATACATGCACACGAGGCTACCATGTTTTAAACCCATTCCAAAACAATAAATTTTGTACGCTTTTCGATTACCAACCAGGCCCCATCGGCCATGCCGGGCAGGATGTTGATTTAGTAAATATTGGTGGCAGAGCCTCAGACTATTCATGCGCTGAATACCCTCTCAATGGAGATTGTTTCTTCATACCGCTCAGATAACAAATGACTTTAGACAAGGAATTTCAGCCAATGAAGATTCGTTTAGATTGGTTTGAAAATATCTGACATACAACATACACACTTCATCATTGGAGAATTTTTCCTTCGTACCATCTAGAAGATAACTGATGTGAAACATGGAAAGTCAGACGATAAAGCCCAAAATGCCTCCATGAGGTCCGAGGTGAGTTCCAATATGAGCTCTCCGAGGTGGTTTGAGTTAGATTTACCCTAGTTAAAATAAAGGCCTAATTCCAATTTAATTTTTTCGACTTAAGCAGCAGTAAGGAGCATGATGTAATTGTGATATTGATATCGAAAAGTATTGTGTCATACAACTGAAATTTTAGTATTTAACTAAATATTTGCACATAAATCTTCGACATTTGTATAGCCCGAGAGTGGGTTAGCTGTAAATGATTACTATATTAAAGTTATTCGGGATATCCCGCTGCGTATGGAGCATTTAAAATTGACTCAACGTTTTGTTCTGCATACTGAGAACGTCGTCGGGAGAGTGTAAGAGTTTATTTATTTCGCCTATACATATATAGGTTCTTCGTCGAGATGGTTGACCATTTATTCCGAATAACTTGCATATAGTAAAGAGTCGCTGCGAAAACCTTAAATGAATATTTCAGTTATTGTGAAAAGGAATGTAGGGAATAGCGAATTAGTAATACACATGGAGTCCACGAGGTACCACCATATATAACCCACGAATCTCACCGTATACGACGTCATCACGATCGGCTCGCTATGGCCTCACTAGCGATAAGCCAGAACAACGCATGCGCCCCTTCTCAAGTATGTATTCTTGAAAGGTAGACTGGCAGCCGTCATGCCTCGCCACGAAGTCTGTGCCGCCGTATTATTATTTACAGAATACTTGCCGCGAGTCGCCGACAAGGGTTACCTAAGGGTCCTCTGAACGGGCGCGCCTTTATCCTTCGTTTCTCTCCCTTGTGAAGCGGGACTGTACGAGAGGTTCTCAATGTATACCAGCGCTCTTTTCTATCGAGTCGACAGCTGACTGTCGCACAAAAGAGCCAAGAGGAGGACAAATCACCCGCCATCGCGGTGGCGAAATCCAAACACGTCCTTTGTTCTGAACTTCGTAAGTTCTTTTCTTTTTGATTGTTCGATATTAACCACTCTCGCTCAAAGGGAATAACACACGCGGCCACTCAAGTGACTCAATCAGCTCCAACGCATGCCTTTAAGGAGTAAGCGTGTGCTACAATGATGATCGCGAGAAGCAAAGGCGCCGACCAGTGTGTTCTAGAAACAATCCTTCACGCCGTCTCACCCTAGGAAGACGGTTAACAATTCCGCATTGGACACATTGGAATCGCTTTTTTCTCCGCTTCATTTTTTTTCGATAATAGGTTTACTTTTCTCACACAGCCGGAGTAAATGTGGCACGGAGCTTCCGTTGTATGTACATTAGCAATGATTACATTTTTCTTTGCATTTCTTTGATATGCGAAATGGATATTATAAAATTATCTTCTACTCGTTTTTCGTTTATACAAATCGTTAGATGGCTTTCATATCCATGCTATGACGCTCATAAGAATCCATCCCAACCATGTTCTTGTAAACACAGTACTTACTACTAATCCTAAATCCTTAGCTTACGCTATGCATAGTTGAGTCTGCAGGTCTAGTGACATAATTGAGTGATCCATTTTTATTGCATCATCAAAACTTAACTGCCCTCCATCCACAAAACATCGTAACTTCACCGCCAAACTGTTGGGATATGAATGCTATCGGACATCACTTACTAATGGTGTGGCGTGTGATTCTATCTACTTTAAATGAACTGTACCAAAACACAGTATTTGTTCTCCTACAGGAGAAGGAAAAAAGATCAATGAAGAGAATTAAATGACAACAATTATGAAAGCTGTAATAATTTCGAGTATTTTGGAGTGCTGGTGACAAAAAATAATAAAATGAAAGACGAAATAAAGGCTAGGATTGCAGCAGGCAATAGAGCCTATCGAGCATTATTGGACACTATGCAGCAAATACTGGGGCTGCACCATCTCTTAACCAAGCGACGCACAGTGGTCTAGAAAGCCCGATTTTCCTGACAAAAGTCCATTTTCCGAACCTATTCAAATGGTTCCAAAATCATGCCTAATAGGAAGATAAAAGATCACAACGTGCGACACTTTTTTCTCCAACAACATAATTATTTTTCGAAATACAGAGCTGAAATTAAGGGTAATTTATCGTGATTCAATTTCTGAAATTTTTAATTCTTTTTTGCTCCATCCATTAAATGAGCCTACGCTTAATTTTAAATGTTGAATGAGTTTCAATGGTATCTTTGGCTTGCATTAATTGAGTTTCTATTTTTCATTTGGCAATAAAGTCTTTTAACCTCTTAGGCCAGTGCTTCAATTAGTCTCAGACGAAAAATCTGTTCGTGTGTGCAAAGTTGGTAAAACAAAAAAACCATCCACTACCACCCTGTTAAGCAATGGCATGATGGAAAGAAAAAAACAAAGTATCACAAATACCTTTGGACTTGAAGGTATAACTAAAGCAATGCATCACAAATGAAAGGAAAGAAGTTATTCTTCCATAAAATTACAATCGACTTTAGTCCGGAAAAACGGGCTCCCCAGACCACTGTGCGGCACGTGCTCCTATTTTGGTACACGACCGGGCGCGCCGTTTACAAAGTAGGCATATCAGTCTGTATTTAAAATAATACATTTAACAGGGTTAGAAAAGTGAAATTACACACCTCTGTATCTTTACTCATGTCTACCACAAATCCACTAAATTTCATGAATCACTTTTTTTAACATAAATTACATGTTTTTATGCTCCTGGAATGCGTATTACCGATGAAATTGGAACCAACGGAGCATTTCATGGTCGTTGCAGCATTTTAACTAACTGCTCACCTTGTTATTTCTTCGCCAGTATGTTCCATATATTCTTCCATTAATTCCATTCCGTGTGGAGTGAGATATTTCTATCATGGTTACAGAGTGACGTTACCACTACGCAGCAAATACTGGTGCTCCACCATCTCTTAATAATGGTTCGAAGCCCCAACGCTCTTTTCTTAACTTTGATAGTACGAAAAATCTGAGAAAAAAAGCAATAATCTTCGTAACTTTTCGAAGAAAACGCGTGGATTAACTGTATCTGTAATTACTCTTGTTAGGAAGCAAATCCCTGTCAGTTATTTAATGGGGAGTAACACATTTGTAATTAATAAACTCTTCTCGGGCTCTGCACTAGGTGATTGGCTTCATGTTTGCCGACGTTTCGGAAAACAACTTGTTTTCCATTTCCGTGTCAGATTGTAAACCCTGGGTTTACAATCTGACATGGACAGAGTAACACGCCTTGAAAATGGAAAACAAGTCGTTTTCCGAAACGTCGGCAAACATGAAGCCAATCACCTGGTGCAGAGCCCGAGAAGAGTTTATTAATACTATTCACCAGGAGAAACTTAAATATTGTATATTTGTAATTCATTGTTGCCAAGTCGACTCGATTGAGGTTAAAACCATCTTACGCTAAAGCTCACTAAAAGTAGGGCACTGAACCGAGAGGACATTTGTATTACTTCATAGTTATCCAGCGGTCGAACGTTATAACGTACGTTTCAATTCAAGTTTCTAGTTGGAGGCAGTCACCTCAACTTTTTTTCAAATGTTTTACTTCATTTCATTTCAGTTAAAGAATGAACTTTGTCGGTGGAAATAAAAAAAACCGGAACTCTGCTAGCTGGATGCACGCTGTTAACTACAGTCATTCCCATCCATTCTTGTACACAATATACAAAAGGGCGTGGACAGCGTGCGTTTGGTTCGATTCCAACGAACACTTTCAAAAAGAAGCGAGACTCCGAAAAAGCTACGTAATCCCCGAAAGTGGCAGGGTTGAAAATTCTTACTTATTTTCCAAAAGTTGGAAATCTACTGCTCGGGAATTAGTTTCAAAGTTTGGTAAATAAAAACAAGATAACGCCCTGGTTTCGGGATTCCGATGGAATTTCATTATGCTTTCTTTTTTTTCACAATGATTGCATTGGTTTTTCCCGAATCCGCTCCCATTCGTGGGGATAAAGGAAGCGATGGGAAGGAAGGGAAACAGACAGAGAAGGAGAGAAAGGGGACTAGGAAATGTTTTTCAATGGCGCATGCGCAGAAGCAGTTTCGGGGGAGGGAAAAATCCTCTTAAAAGTGGCCCTGGCGGAATCAACATGGCATGCCAGGTCGGTCGATATATCGGGTTGTAAGCGGCGCGCGCGAGGGAAGTCTGTTCGAAGGAGTAGGAGGGGTGAGATGGGAGGGTGGCGGGGGTGGATTCGGAAAAAGGAGTTGGAATGGGAGGAAGAGCAGTTTTTTGGGAAGATTTTGGGGCGAGCGGGGAGTGAGAAGGGGGGGGGGAGCAGATGAGGAAGGTAGAAAGGGAGAAATGTAGAGTGAAAACCCTCCCCCCATCTTCCTCTCCACCTCCGTCCCTCCCTTACCGAGCCGAAAACGAAAATATTCCGGCCGATAAACGTCATTCCGCCGGAAAACCCCTGAAAATCCTGAGATATCTGCACTTACTCATTCCTTGCCCTCCCGACCCGTCGAGGGAAAAGCGGTAAATTGAAACTTGATGCGGCAGAGAGAGAGAGAGGAAGAACAAGAGAGAGAGAGACAATGCCTGCTGGGTGGCCGGCAAGTGGCTTTTTAATCGACACGGAGATTGAAACTCGTAATCCGGAGAAGAGGGAAAAAATACTACGGGATGGGAATTAGCGGAGGAGTTCGTGACAGTGAGGGGCAGTTCGCGGCAGGAATATGTAATTTGCTCTCAATGTCGGGGTATATATTTCACTCGCATAAATGAGCTCTTGATCTCTTTTTTGCTTGCATATCTTCCTTCCAATTGGCACAAAATCGCCGAGTGGAATGAAATTGAGCGCCTCATAAATAGCGTAAACAATCGTATTTTCTGTATCATCGGCTTCCAACAAGCGGGAAATATTGTTTTTTCCCACGTCTTTCATAAGTATCTCAACACAGGAGTTGTAGGCAGCTTTGTTTATCACCACCAAATTTGCTAGGAGGCCATATTTTATTTCGACGAAATTTTTCTAGGAATAAATGACTCTTCGGGGATTCATCCAATAGCTGTCCGCTGATGAACGAGCGAATAATTGATTTGTAAATAAACTCACTTTGTAATATTTCACAATGGTTTTCATTATTCCGACCTAGGTTTCGACTCAAGTTAAGTCATTATCAAGGTAAAAGGACCTTGATAATGACACGAGTCGAAACCTAAGACGGAATAATAAAAAACATAGCGGGATATTACAAAATGAACAATAATACTCAAACGATATCGTAATGTCTACCAAATTTATTTCAAACTCTTACAACACGTGTTTCAACTGTCTAGCAGTCATCATCAGGTAAGACTAATGGACCAATAAATTTGGTAGACAGTACGATATCGTTTGAGTATCATTGTTAAATATGCTGTTATACAATATCTCGCCGGAGAAAGTGGAGTTTACAAAGTGAGTTTATTTACAAATCATCGCAATGCTGTTCCACCTAGTGAAGCCTGAGAATTTATTATATGAGCGAGTAATTATTAAAGAGGTTTAATAAATGTCTTGGAAAAATGACACTCATAGGAGTCTTCTCTCCACCCATAGATATCATCGTAGACTTTAACCCACTTCCGAATCATAGAATTGGAAAATGATATTCTCAATACGCGAAAATTAATATTTTCGTGTAAATGAGAGAAAAAACGTAATTTTAGAGGTTACTCTTAATACCTATTGAGAAGACTTCTTATTTTATCAATGGATTTCCTATTTGCCTCGGCAATGAAGAGAACGGCTTAGTTTGCCATTAGTAAATCAGGAGGCAATCTTTGCAAACCAATATTGGAGAAGTGTATTTCCATTTGAAGAAATAATTTTGACGACTGAGAGATAACAACGGGTGATTTGATGGCTTTTATAGCTTTTCTATTATTACTTGAACTACATATTTTTCCAATTACTGATTTTTGGTGCTGCTTAGCGATTTCATTTCTCATTTCAGGTAACTTAAGAAATCGGTATTAATAATTTTATATTGAATTTGTTTGAGTTCATTATTAATTTTTTCATTAAAATTTGGTTTTTAATCTTTCAAACTTATTTCCTTATCCTTCCCTTACCTTAAATATGGCTGAATATTTAGCGGCAGGCCCAAGAATTCTTAAAATATTTTTTCATGTGCCATCTCCAAGCTCATATAAAAATAAGCGTATTTACTCTACTAAAAGATGCAGTCAGATGTATTCACTAGATTTTCCTGCCAACCACTAAATATCCGAGCTTTGAATCCATGGAATATGTTAAAATCCAAGTCTGTGATTACGCGAGAGTTCAGGGACTAGGGAAACAGTTCCGCAGTTAAAATTCAGAATTTTAACAGGAGGAGAAAATCGTGCGACAGTCCATTCTGTTCCAAAATGGAATGGTGCATATACTCCAGGCGCATTCACGTGACCATTTGTATGATTCATGACGTCATTTGATACATTTCGGATAGAATAAATGGCCGCTAAAGGAATTTCAAGACCTCGAGATTTTTAAGTCTTAGGTCACAAAAAAAATTAACGAGTATTTCGTTAACTCCAGGATGTAAATAAAGTTTACATAATTTTTCACCTGCCGGTCTGGTTTGCTATTTAATGGCTCACTATCTTTTGGAGAGCATGTAAAATGCCGATATAGTTTCCCCACAGCAGTGTGAATCATCCTAAGACTCTCTTCAATGTTATTGGGTATCGGAGTAAGAACGGTATCGGTAGCGCCTTCATAAGAATCGATCGTTGGCCTTAGGTCCACCACCCTTTACTCAAGTGGTCTTATACGCACATAGGATTTTTTATTTCAAAATGCCTATAATGTGCTTCTCCTCCATTACTCCTGGCAATGGCTGCGGGCAGTGAGTAAATGTCGTGTCATTTATCGACTCGCATCCTTCGGTTTTCTTTAGGGAACCCGTATGTGTTCTGTAAAGTGAATTGTGTGTGTGAAAACAGACGCTGATACTCTTTAAAGCACCAAAATATTTATTTTCAGATCTGACAGGATTTTGACTCTCTCAGTGGGATGTTTTCAACCTACGTCCACATCTGGAACAGTGAAAGGTCTTCGAAGAGGCGAATGTTTTTGAGGGGGATGATGGAAGTCGAAGACACAGTATATTGCAAATCGTGGTAGAACTTGTGAAAGAGAGTTGTGCGACTGGAATTAAGGTAGAAACCGAAGGAACGTACATAATTCAAGGCAGATAGGGTCTCATCCTTATTTCCGTTGGGGACTCTCAGGTGACCAAATACGAGTCATGTATCCCTTCCTTGGCCGAACCAAGTGAAATAACGGAATGTCAAACTGTAATGCGCGGTTGAATAATTTTTAGTCGAAATTCCTCAAAAGAAACAGATACGCTTCATTGCATTCTCATTTTGGGACCTGATCTTTGCATAAGTAGTTTCAGTTACAGCAAAATTGTATTCATAAGTGAGTTATGCAATTTTATTGGACGAATATTCTTATACATATCTTTAAGAGTCCCTTAGTACAGAGTACGATCTTTGCCGGCGAAACGGGTTAAAGCCCTGCAAGGGGAGCCAAAGTCACTTAACGCAAAATCTCATATCGGCGTCTAAATATAAATCTTGAGCCTGCAAACTTTCCACCCAATATAAGAAGAAACCGAATAAGCATTTTCATTCCTCCCATTTGCCATAAAAACAGCTCCATATACAGCCGAATCGTAACTTCCAGCAGTTGATCTCATTGCCTTACCTATATAGGAATGGGCAAGCAACTCATAATGCATAGTTTTACTCAATGAATTTTGCGGTGAAGGAAGCAATAAACTTCTCCTCAGCTTTACCACTATTCCAAAAGTATTCTTCAACACAATTTTTATTTGTTTTACCGATAGAAACTTCACTCTGGATATTGACTCCTTCTGGAGGCTTCGCTCGTGGTATAGTTTATGCTCGCGTCGTTTCGTAGATACTAATACCGTATCGCCACACCACGTTCAATCATTAGATTACTGTTTCTGCCGAATATGTACAGTTATGGCACTCTCTATCTCAACGGCCATCAGTGGTGAACGGTTTGTATACCTATATATAAATATTTTTCCTCCAATCTTTAGTTTTCCTCGGCTACCGAATCGTATAATCGCTTTCCTCTCTCCTGAACGCGGTCGCTCGAACTGATATCGACACGGGGAGTGGTTGGTAGGATACATGAAGGAGTTAGCATTGGGGTGGGGGTCGTGTCCCCCCAGTTTTTCTGTCCCTCCCCCTTGTGTGTCCCGCCTCGTGTTCGACAAGATATTGGAATTTCCCCGGGCGGCGATAACTCTCTCTCCCCCCCCCCCACCTCACACCTTCGGTATAACCTCCATACCACGGACTTTCTTTCGTCCGGAATCACGAACCAATCACACTCCCCTGCGCTTATTGGCCGATGTCTGTCGACATCCGCCGTCAACCCTCCTCTCTCCCTTGCGATTCTCCAACCCATACTTTCTGCACTCCGAACTCTTTCCGCAACTGGGGAACGAAGCGAGTGTCGAAAAAACTTGTATAAGTTTCCTTAGATGGGAAGATGGAGATCCGGAGCAGAGGGCCAAGGATGGAAGTAGAAATGTATGTATTCAATTTCGCGCGTCCGATACCGTTGGGGGTTTAGCGAGGAGCGAATGGGATCTCCGCCGCTATCGGTGAGGCTGGGAAGGGCGAGAGAAGAGCACTATATTTAAGAACGAGCAACTTTTCCGAGCGTTTCTTCCTTTCCTGCCAAGGATTACGCCCGGGCTTATCACATGTCGTTATTCCTAACCTGCTGGAATTTCCGCCCCCCCCCCTCCCCCCCCCTCCCCGGTCCCATTCCCCGGCGTTAATTGCGCGCGCGGTACCGGAGAGTTTATGCCCCCCGGTGTAAGCCATACGTTTTTATGGCTTTTATTTTCTGAGGAACAAAAAAATGGGACTAGAAAAAATTGGATCGAAGTTTTGATTGTGCGACGAGTTAAAAAAGGGGAATATTTGTTTTTTTAGGAAGAATTCAGTACCCTATTCACCGCTGACAAACGACGATTAAGCTTTTGTATTTGCGTTATGATAGCGGTCTAGCCTTGGAGTTTGTATTTTAAGGTCGAAAATTCTGGGGAAAATAGTTTGAATCTCAGGTACCATTATTTTAAACCCTTTTGGGTGCAGCGGCTTTGACCTGATATATGGCCTCAACGGCGGATTCCAGCTCTGTAATAAAGATAAAGAAGAGTTAAAAGGTGTGTATGCCAGTGTAAACATCGTCCTTTGCTCCCCCGGGTATTTAAGTAGCAGCTGTAAAATGACGTGCTTGACTTCATTTCACAAAACCTTGGGTTTGCAAAAGGAATTACAAGTTATCATTCCAGCCAACGCTTTGCCTAAGCCGCTTTTATGGATTCACCACTCCTGTTGTTACAGTTTTCATGATAATATGCCCTCCAGCACTTCGATTGCTTCATAAACCTAGTAAAAAGAGTCTTTTTAAAAGCTTACATAGACTTCTATAGACAGAGGGAATATTAATTTGGATTTTATTATAGATGATTGAGTTGTTATTACATTATTATCGAAATCGTTATTACATGTTATTATTATCGAAAAAATAAACGTAAATCAGGTGAAGAAACATGCAAAACATTTGGAGATGGCTACTGTACGAAGCCATCCCACCACTTCCTTACCTTCAGTGTTCCAAGGATAAATATATCGGATACATGCGAAAACAAATGAAGAACGAGGTAATAGTACATCAGGTGTATTCATGAATAAAGTTGAATAATATTAAGTGCATATATTATTATAATATATAACATTATTAATATAGATATAAGCTTTTTTATACAAGATAAAACATCAAGACAAATAAGTTTTCGCTTGATTAAAAAATGACCTCGCAATTGTTTCATCCTGATTTGTTAAATATATTCCTCTGCAACTGCATTGTTTTTGGACGAATTTGCTAAAATATATAGGCAAGACCTGCTTTTACGGCAAACCTCCTCAGTTTACCAAGTAAAAGAACAGAAGCTTAGGGCGTGTTTTTAGTGTTCCCTCGCCATCAAATGGACAGATGAGAGGATTCCAACGCGATTTTCTCTCCATGAACTCTCTTTTCGTGTAATTCTTCCAAAATCTGCCTTTCGCTGAGTTCGTAGGAAAATTCTATATCCTTCCAACTCGTGTTGAATCATTCAGGTCTCGGCCAGTGGCCATATTTTTGATGAATTTCCGTTCCCTGAAAGGGCCCGCGACGGACGAGAGTGAACTCTGGCGTGCTGAGGGGGTGGTGCCCTTTCATAGTCATGACTCCGCGATCGGAACAGCTAATCAATCGGGAAATTGAAAGACGCCGAGCGGGAAAAGCCGTATCCTACGGAGACCAATCGGACCTGTTTTTTTTCCCCCAGCCAGGGATCTTATCGCGGGGGTCGGTCGTGTCCCTTTGGGCGACTAATGGTCCTCCAGGGCACATGCACTCGAACACGCGCGGCCGAACAACAGAGGGATACTAAGCCGAGGAACCCTGACGGTCCGGCCCCGGGCGCCATTTCGTTTGCGTCGGACCAATGAATTCCCCTCGACAAAAGAATAATGCGACGCGCCGACCCCACGCCCGTGCCTTCACGCCATCAGCGCGGAACGCCGTTGCCATGGATACTTACTCGCTATCAATGGAATCGTAAATTCTGAGCGAAAGATCTCAGGTCCAGAGGACTCACGTGATGAAAAAGTTATCGATGCGGTCCGTTTTGGATCGATAAATTCAAATATTGGGACAAGAAATCTTCGATAAAATTGAGCGATAAAAAAATAAATGGTGGAAACTCGGCCGGACAAAGACCACATTTTATAGCTGACCTCATTCTTCTATTTTAATCTGGTTAGCTATTGACTTTCGAGTGGATTATTTACCTCACTACAGCAGTCACGAGATTAAAAAAAATATGTTTAACTCTTCTTATCGAAGAGTCGATACAAATGCAACATTAATCACGCATAAGTTTCTCGCTTCAATGAAGCTGGGCTAGGCAAAAATCAGACATTCTAACTAATGGAGAACGACAGGCCTGTCTAACCGCAATGCCGCGAATAGCGAGAGGAAGAATCAGTAATTCACAGAAGAACATCATCTGATGAAGGCAAATCATTCTGTTCTTCACTTCATCTCTTCGATTTCCACATTACAAAGGGCAGCGTACACAATTCATGCCAATTTCAACGGTCTCTTGGCTCAAGATCTTGATTGCTGTTCTAATGCTACCAGTCGCACTGATCTTCTCGATTCCTAATTCGAGCTTTGATTTTGCCAAATTATGAAATATGAAGAAGGATTTAAGCATGGGAGGCCCATATTATATGTTCCTAACATCTATGCTTCTGGAAGCACTGACCGCGGAGTGATACGGTGACCGATCTAAATAAATTTAGATCCCAAAAGTGATTAACTTAATTGAGAACTGAGTCTTAACTATCTAATTCATCAAAGAGATGAGTACCACATAATTTATCTTTCAGAGTGGAAATTTGCCATGAAAAAATCATTTGACTTCAGCCCGGTTCTCCCAACTTGCCGGTCAGGTGTGTTAGCCAGTTAAGCCACCAAGTCATCTTATTTCTAGGCGAATTTCAGAGGGGGTTTATTCGAACTAGATGTTTACGCCTCAAGTCTACATTGAAGCAAATGAGACAATGGTCGTGCTTTCAAAGTTACTATCGCGGTGGACAAAACCAAAATTGTCGTTTTATAACCCCGTCAAGTCAAATGATTATTTCATGGCGAATTTCAACCCTTGGTGCATATGAACCCGAGCGAATGGCTTTTTACCACATCATTTGTCAATGCGATGATAGGAAATTCAGCTTTCAGAGATTAGTAGCATAGTTTAAACCAGGCTCCTTTATCCACAGAGAACGAGAACGTTATAACAAGAAAAACGTTCTCGTCGACGATGCAAAAGTAAAAAAATAAAACTGGAACACTAACAACACATAGGAACACGTAAAACAGACAAAAAACGGTCGGGGCGTTTCAACGAATAGATTGCCATTATCAGCGGAAGATAAAATCTGATATTCTCTTCCGTATATGATGACGTGGAAGAATGGATAGAGCGTGTTATAGATGCCACGATCTTACATGTATATTCACGCATCAACCAATTCTATTTTCTCGCACAATTACCTGCTTAACTAACTTGATAGATGATTTTTAAATGCAGGTGAAATCAGTATAATATCTAGAAAGGCTGGAATAATTGGAATTAATTGGCTATGTCGGGAACGAAACTCCATATAATGCTGTAAAATAATAAGCTAAAATGCCGGATGCATGGATTCATTCTAAAAACATGTATTAAGTTGGGTCGTTTGGAAAACTACAAGTTTTACCCCTGACGGAAAAATGCTTTCCTTGTCAATACCAGATTTAAGTCCCTGGTGCAAATCTCTGTAATCATAGTCATGGATGAAAGGTCTAAAACTCTTGAATCTGCTCTCGGGAAACCATCTGTAAAAATATGCTGAGGGTGGAGAACGTGGATGGAAAGAAGTAAGTAGAAGAGAAGGAAGGGAATAAGAAAAGTTGACGTCCAATTTTTCCTTTTCACGAAAGATATAATACGTCTGCTTGATTTCGGAATTCCCAAATCTCCTGTCTGAAGGCGCAGAAAATGCCCCTCTCTGCTACCTACCTCCACGGCCTTAGACGGTGAGAGGGAAAACGATTTCGCAAATCCAGCATGTCACGCCATTCTTTCTTCTCAATAAACCCGCCTGCATGGCAGCATAATTAACTCATTCATTGATTTACGATTTGTTTATAGAATAATCAATCCCTGTGACACTATATTTTATATATTGCATTTGTAAAAATGGTAAATCTGGGCCTCTAAGTATTATTCCTCTATTTTTATGAGACGCATTGGAACAAACACTGGCATTATAAAACTATTCTTTTCAATATTCCCTTTCTTTTATAAATTCTTCTGTTCTACCCAGCTGTGGCAATGAAATTTTCTGCATTTTTACCCAATGAAACAAGCGGTTCTAAATCAGGAGGCTCTACACACTAATCATAAAAGTTAGCCTTTCTTCTCGAAGTTATGACTGAAAAAATAATGGACAAATAATGTCAAGAGGAGAATACGTTAAATCAGGAATAAGTTTTTAAATTATAAAGGAATTCGACAACAGACTTGGAAAAAAATTATATCTCGCACTTAGTATATCTCATAAAAAAGGAATATTGATAAAAATTACAGTTACTTTGTAAATTCCGTAAATTCTTTCAATAATAACTCTTCACAACCGGTTGTACCAGTTAATACAACAACAGGTACAATGATTTTATTTTAAATTAAATTTATCAACAGAAGTCGATTCCAAGTTATGCCGAACAGTGTTAATCTTTTTTCAAATAGACATGTCTACAAACGTCTGTCAATTTTGTTAACGATTAAACGTGGGCATGAAATTCCAATAAAATTTTAACATCCCAGAGGGGACTCCTCGGCCTGCACAGCTTACAGACAGCCTAGTGTTTTCGACAGTGCCGCGATTCTGGCTGCCGGAAACATTTTAGGATTTATGTTTTAAATGATGCAAAAGTTTGGTGCTTTCGGACGTTGGCGCGCGAACAGGCGCGCGTAAGTGCCAAAGAAAACGTTATCCACGGGACAAGAAAGCATACCTTCGTCCGGGAATCGGCACCCCGTTGACCTTCTTTTTATCCTGCATTCGGAAACACCTACGTCAAGTCTACGGATGCTCGAAGTACGCTCGCGTGCTCGAGTGACTACTCTCTGCATTAAAAGGAAGAATGAAAAATTCACGCCCATGCGGGTTATATTTATTTCAAGCGGCCTTTGTGTATCGTTGCTGGTCGTACTCATTGCCCTCGGTGCGCTTTTCTGACCTTATGTTTTATGTAATTCCACAATAACGCAGGGTCGCAGGAAAGAAAATGTTTAAACATCTCTTCTGCCAGGTTTAGGGTTTATACTTCAAGCTTTAAATTATTTCATATCTGCCATTGATTTATGACAGTAATAAATTCGTGATCTCTTCGTGCAAATCAGACAAGCGTGTTGGTCTTAATGTGTTTAAATGCACGCGCCTAACGTGTGTGCGACGGGATACAGCAAGCGTTAATTTAATTAATTTATTTCGTTCGAATTCTCCACTCTCGATCATTTCAACGGCCTAACTTAGTGATTGCGGTACTCGATTATTGAATTAAAAATGGTACGACACTGACGAAATTCTATGCTTACCGTGATAATTTATTTTAATTTTCTGCAAACAACAATTTCATTGACGTAGATTTTAATAAATATTCAAAAGAAATCAGCTCATAAAATTATTACGGTTGGAGGTGTCAATCGAATTTTGAGCAGTAAGACATGCGAGTGTTTTGGGACAAACATGGTGATCTGCCGGTGGCTTTTTCGCCATGAGGCGGAAAAATCAATGCAAATGTTTACCGTGACACACTAAGAAAACTTCATCCAGCAATTCAGAATAACAGCCGAGGGATGCTCAACAGCGGTATTGTTTTGATTCATGGCGATGTCCGTCCTCACACTGTGCATGTGACGCAAAAACTTTTACAGAACTTTGGTTGGGAACAATTCAACCACCCTACATAGAGCCCGGACCTAACTCCTTATGACTTACCTTTTTTTGTAGCTGAAATCGAGCATTGGTGGCAAGAGGTTCAACAAGGACGACTAGATCAATGAACATATTGTTACTTGGTTGACATCACAGGTGGTACCTTTTTATGAAGAGGGGTTACAAAAGCTTGTGCTGTGATATGACAAGTGCCTACAAATGGTGGGAGTTATGTAGAAAATTTTTTAATTTAATATAATAAATAATTTAAAATCTAAAAGAGTTTTTTAAATAAATTTTTTCTCTGAATACGAACTGGTCTAATTTAACCTGTGAATGGTACTTATTTTCTGGATGTACCTTGTACATTATACTACAGTAAATAGAAATCATCAACATTAATTCTATGTAGCAGAGAAAATTGTTGGAACACCAGAAATACCAATACAATTGTCATTAGAACACCATTTTGAAGAATTTAGCTGCATGGAACACGAAAAGCAGAATTCTTAGTCCTCTTAGTTGTGCTATGACAATTTTGAGAAACTCTTCGGAGAGCCGAAGTTGATGAGAAAAAAATGAGATATAAATGTATCAAAAATTGAGCCGTAGAATGCAGGGCATCTTTCCAAAAAATACATCCATTTTTCTTCAATATCGTCATATGGATTACAATAAATCACGGAAACTCGCTTGCCGAATTCTACCGTACGCTAGCTGCCGTCTTTAAAATTCCGATGCACACCAGCTCGCCATGGTAGTGAGCCGAATGCACTTAAAGCAGAATCCGGAGCTTTAAAAAAAGTAAAGCAAAAATGGGCTGCACGCCGTCCATTAAGTGAAGCCTCCAGGGGGCCTACGTGCCACCATCAGCTCTCAGTCCATTTTATCCGGAGAAAGGCGATCGCTGCAAATCACAAAATATTTTTTTTTCGTGGTAGCTTGTATTTGTTATTAGTTTTCCTTCAAATTCCTCGTATTGAGAGAAAAATCAATACTCTTCTCAAAATAAATTATAATCTGCGATCTTATAAAATATTGAAATCTCGGAGTGTGGCTCCGGCAAATTCGAAGGCAAGTCAGCTGAATTGTGAATATTATTTTGCGCACTCGATAGCAGCCGGCGAGTGAATTTCCAGCTTCGTTTTTAGCATCTTTCATTTTTTCTCGATTTCCATCTTTGGATAATATTTTTCTCGACTTCCTCTTGCGCCTCAAAAACTCTTCGGCTCCGAACTCCTTTCGACATTGCTGCCGGCTACGCTTCTCGGCGACAATATCGGACATCAATGCCTCCTCCACGGCGTGCTTTACTCTTTTGAAACACTCATAACAATTGTCAATCTACGATAGTGTTATTTCCGGATTTTCATAAAACGCTAGATTGATTTAACGCATTCGATAAAACGCTAGATGGCTTCAAACAATGGTCAGGATTCTTTTTTTTTTTCAATTTGAGCAGTGATTTAAGGAAAGATATGAATTAGAATTGCAGCTAGAAGCGGTCATGGAAGCTCTTGAAAGAATCTTTCATCAGTTCAGAATGTCTTCAAGGTGTTCTTATCTCATTTGGTCTCCAATTATACCGTTAACAGAGATACAAATGACGTTGTGATCTCCATTTTCACATTCATCCACCTAATTTTTCACTTTGTTCGTCATGGCAACTCCCGGAATTCCTACATGCCTTCCATTAAATATCCATAGACCATATACGAGTAGGTAGTCAGCGCACTCTAGTTTACAAAGACTTGACCCTAGGTTTTAAGAGGAACAATTTTGAGCGTACGCTAATCAGATAATTTAAGCTGCGTGAATGATTCCTCGTTAGAGGTGCTCTTGCAACTTAGAAGGAAGACTAAGGTAATCGAAAAACATAAAAGGTTGATGAAACAATGATTAGTTCGCATGCAGTCTGTAGGATTTGAAGTAAAAATCTTGTAAGCAGATAATATCATGTAATACAGGGCCAAATACTTGATTAAATTCTGAATATGTCTATCTTTTTCAAGCATAATTTATACTCTCCTTTCATGCATATTGCATCGCTAGCTTGAAGATAAATAGTGTTCCAGCGCTAGGAAATGTACTTCAAAGCCACTGACATGTACATATCACTGACTGAAATTAAATTTTGGTGGCCATGGAGCGAGCACCGTTCGTAATATTAACCTTTCTTCGCTCAATCAAAAGCACGTCACGAAAGATGATACACCAATCGTTTTGCTTCTGTTCTGTAATAAATGTTTTGCTCTGTTATGTAATAAGTTTGATTGAAACAAATTTGAAGCAGCCCGAAGGCTTACCGTGTTGTACCTACGAGCTGATTAAACTTACACGTATACGCCCATTGCTATCCCTGAAATATCCACGGAAGATATTGACGTACGGAGTGCGTCATTTACATACTTATGTGCGGGAGGCTGACGAAATACCAAAATTACGAATGTATAGCGGGTAATGACACCAAGCACTCTGATGCATATTAATGGCACTATCCACACGCCGAAACTCGGGATCCAAGGCTGAGGAATTTCGATTAGTCGTGGGCTAGAAGCCGAGTTGGCTTCTCCATATTTGGGTGGACCTCAAATTTCAAAACGGAATACATGCAGAATGAGGTGGAGAATTCTGTTTCCCTGCGGATGTTTAAACGTATTCCCTAAGGGCCAATATAGTTTATAGGATATCCGAATTGTGAATGGGAATATTTTAACCATTCATTCCATAGCTTTATGGCAACACGCGCATTATTCTGAGGGCTATAAGGAGAAGGTTTTCATCGCTCCATTGTGTTCAGCTCACTACACCGCGAATATTGCGAAGATGTTTCCTCTCGAGTGAAAGAGAACGCGAATTGGAGAAGGAAGGCGATGTTTGCTCGGATGTGGGAATGCTCGAGAGAAGTGAAACAAAAGAAGACTCGATTGCGTGGGCTGGAAATGGAAGGAGTTTGGAAAGAGGCTGTACATCTGCACGATATAAGAGGATATATATCTGCGCGCGATCGAAGTACGCCACTCACGAAGAGAAAAAGATGGGGAAAGGAAATCCGGGGAAGCACTATGAGGTAGAAGTTCGAGCCCATTTAAGTACGCATAACGTAGTCAAATGCCATGGTACTGCCATGGAGTGAGACTACCGTAGAGAAATACTTTGGTAGAGTAGATAATGCTTATAAAATTAAACCGCTTCAAATTGGCGCTAAAACTGATAGTAATATTGCTCCGTGAGCCCGCACCCTGGTCACACTTTTGCCAAAGCGCCTCTCAATAGACAAAGAAATCGGATTGAATTTGGAGGGAAAACTTCTCGTTTAAAACGATGTACTAGAATCTAATAGATGACTCCAATATCGCTATTTACATCGACAGGATTTCCGTCTGTCATTTAAAATAAAAATAAAAACCGTTTTTATGATATTTCCAAAACAAATTCGGATCAATTTCCTATTCTTATATTAGTAAACGTGAGGAGAGGTGTTTTCAGTCATGAATCCACTAAACTGTCGAATACATTGTTAATGCGTGTTTGTTACCCTTAAAAGAGTTATAGACTGTTCGTCTCTTAATCTGGTCGTTTGGTTTGAAGCACCGAGCAATTATCAGCAACGAGAATCACATACTGAAATCGGATACCAATAGAGATACCTATGAGAAAAGAGGTGCGATTACGTGGTAGATGGAAGCACTTGGTGGTTATCTTACCCCCTTCGGCAGAGAAGCCATCTAGCAGACAATTTCCTAGAATGACCTCAAAAAGCCATTCGGTTTTAGAGTGCACGATGCGTGTGCCCTTCAACGGTCTTCACTCAGTCACTCGCTCAGAATGTGCTTGCCCCAGATTTGTGATGTGATAGTTTGATCTTCGGGTTTGCGGTGGTAAAAAAAATAAAATGGATGAAATTTCAGGTTTGTGATGATGGAACCATATGATATAATAACACAGAGAAATATGGGAACTATTAAAATGAGGAACCAGCTAAGTTGAAAGGATCAATTGGGCAGGTTCTGCGCTGAAAAAATAGAAACTAGTGGCGGAATTATCGCGGAATCGTAATGATTTCTCTATAGAATCGAAACAAGGGAAATAATTTCCTTAAAAAAATAAAACATAATTATTTAAAAATTTTATTGATAATTTTCAGCACGATCATTTATACAATTAATACGCTGAAAACTTAGGAATCGGTAACGAAATGATTTATCTACAAACATGAAAAATGGAAATACTTTTTCCGAAAGAGTCACTGAATTATTTTGAAGTTTCATGAATGATCAGCAGCGAGCTAACTCTGTTAAATGGCGCGATCTTAGAGTATGAACAGACCTCACTTTTGTGTCTAAAGGCGTCATCTACTCTCTTCCTTAAAATGCATTTATGGTGTATGCAGATGGAGAGTGCTTTCTCCAGTCCGTGTGTGTGGCTTTCTTCTCATCCTGACGGGGGAGTGCATGGAGGAGGGAGTGACGAAGGAGGACGGGAGTAATGTGACACCCGACCAAAAGTGGAGGAGCGTTTGGAAGAGGGAGGTTAAGGCTTCTCCTCGCCCGTTTTGGGGGGGCGGGAGAGTGAGAGGGGAGGTTAGAAGGTAATTGACGGGTTCGTCACGGCCGCTGTGCGCGACGGGGGAGTGGAGCCGTGAAAATGACGAGGCTGATGCGCCAGAGGCAATTATGAGCATTGATTATGCGGATCTAGCGATTTGCGCATCAACCATTCCCTCCTTAATGGCATGCTCATGCCTTGGTAAATTTTATGCATTCGCACACCCATACTGTAACGCCGCGCTCCTTTCTTTAAGTTATTGTGTGTTTTGTGGGTTTAAAATATTAAATAAGTTTATTGTTTATTTTGTGTGCTTTGTTTTACCTTATTTCTTGTTTTCGTTTTTTGATGTTTAATTCGTGTATTCTGTATGGTCGTTATTGGTTGGGAGGGAGTTGTTTAAATTTGGAGAGGGGGATTGTTGTAGTGGACAGAAGAAGAGAGAGAGGTGTATAAAAAGTACGGTAAATAAAGAGCAACCAAAGAAAACTCTAAGGCGTTGCAATACCAGCGCGCAGTCCCCTGCCGTGGAGTTGCCGTGCATCCGAACAAAAAAGTAAGTAATTATGGCCAGTTGCAGAAACGACACACTTGCATCCCAAAGAGATATAAACGATGTAAGCCATGGTATTCCTTAAATATGAGCTGTACAAAGTAAAACAAACTCTGCTGTCTCCAATAATGGTCTCATCAACTAAATACATATGTGTTCAATAACAAACGAAGATGATGGGTGAGCAATGAACCACTTAAAGGAATCATTACTTGATGGAATAGTCTTCATGCGACGAATGAAGAAGTTATTAGCGCACACTGATGATTGATAACGAGCAGATGTAATTATATAAGCAAATGGGTAATGGGTAATTTTATGGGAGATGAGTTACAATAGCAATTGTCCCCGCATCCAGTATTTAGCGAAGGGGTTCATGGCTTTCTGTAACTCATAACTCATTGAATTTTGTAGCAGTGTATTATGTAACGTCAAAAGTTTTTGTGCTGAGGTAATGGTTTGGATACAGTATAAAACCAGAGAAGAAGATAGCGTAGAAGTAATTCCGGAATACTTTTTCATATCTCTCTTAACTTCCAAAGATTCAGTTTATCCTCATCGCCATTCAGTCTCATCAAACTAGAACTATGGCTTACCTTTTTAAATAAACAAAAATTAAAATATTCATTGTGGTTTTTTTACAGGCCATTTTTGATTTATTCCACCATGTGCACCTGGTGATTATGAAATTGAACCCCAAAAAAGATGGAGGGTTAACAAAAAAAGCGTGCGAACGTTTGAATATAACACACTCTTCTGATATGCATTCATCTTCGTTTACTTTGAAAATTTCTACACTGTGAAGCAAAATTTACCCGGAAGATCTCCACACGAATACAAAAAGAAGACCAGACAAGCAAATAGGAATGGAAATGATTCCGAGTATTCGGCCGTTTACTTTTCTGACGGCTCGAGACGACTTCGAAAGCGCAGACGTAATGCCCGCGCATATCGCCAGACTTGACACCGCCGCTGAATTTCAATCGGGCGCGGAGGAATTCGAGATGGGTCTTTCCGTGTAATTGACGCTGGAAATTAATGTAACACTTTTTCCTCTTTTTTTAAGGGACAGGGGGAGAGGCGGGTCGTGCCTGAAAACCCTAATGGCTTGTCCGACGTGAGCTGGCCGTACTTGATTAATAATAGAGGAGGTTGGTTCATATTTTATCAAGAGGGGGGGGCGGTGGGAGTTTTAACAGTGGGAGGGTCAGAGGAGGGGAAGGAGTGGATATGGCAGGATTGAGCGGAGTAAAAGTGTGTGGCGGGGGATGGGACGAGCGGTCTAAATTATGGTAATATCCGAAATTTAAACTTGAGTAGGCTCCTATTATGTTTTTCGCCGCTGAATATTTATAAGAGAGTTGAGAGCGTAGAATGGGGAGGGGAGAGGTGGAGGAGGGAGGGACTGGGGGGGGGGAGTAAGAGTGGAACTGAAGAGGGTTTCAGAGGGAACGGACGGGCGGCGAGAGTGTTTTGTTTGGACAGGAAAGCATGCTCCGGGGGATGAGTGGAGGGATATGTGGGTGCGTATGGGGTTGATGGAGGGGGTAGAGGGAGGCTGGAGAGGAAACGAGAACGGTTTCGCGGAACAATGGAGTCGTTTTCAGCCGAAATTTGATTTTTCTTCTACATCACTCTTCTCCTCTCCACGCGCATTACTTTTTTTCCGCCCCTAATTCATCTTGAAAGCATTCCAAAGCGCTCGGGTGTGGGCAGCGGACGTTGTGGGGTCCGTAGTTCCGCGACCCTGTCGGCAGAAGGCCCGACCCGTGTTTCACTTTTACACCGGGAAATGCCCGTGGAAAATATTACTATCGCGCATGCTAGGCAGAGACCTCATTGCGAATGGGGTATGTGTAGTTGAGCACCCTCGTTTTTCTTCCGTAAGGGTGCAACCAGGACCGTGCAAAATCCATTTCGTAAAAGTGATTATTTTGGGGTATTACAAATGGCAATAATATGTAGCATCAGAAATTCAGCAAAATATCTGCAGGATAAGAAAAAAGCATCAAGTCTCATCATTGGGGTTATCTCATTTCATTGAAAAGCGAAATAAAAATAAAATTGAAAGCGAATATTTTGGGGTATCGCAAACGGCAATTATCTGTAGCTACAGAAATACGGCTAAAAATCTGCAGGAGAGGAGAAAAGATTCAAGTAACATCATTGATGTTATCTCAATTTCTCGAATCAACGATAGTAACAGGCAGGATGATCATTAAGCATTGAGAGAAAAAGGAATTCATCTCCAAGCCCAGTGATGGCGAATCTTTTGAGCTTGGTGTATACCAATTTGTAAAAAAAAGATTAGACTCGGGTGCCGTGTTATATAAAAAAATATAATTTTGTGAGATTCGTAGCACCGGCAAAAAATTAGTGGCATATTTTTGATATATCTATGCACAAAAAGGAGAATATTTTGTTACTGCATAAATTTTACTCTAAAATGCCAAAAATATAAAATATCAAATACATATAATAATGTCTCAGCGCTCGCCGATTGTTCTTGAGGGATGACCATCCGTTAGCGATACGTGTTACCCTAAACACTTCGGCGTATCACCTTTGACACGCATACCATAGGTCCGCCATCACTTACCTAACCCCTTAAAATTTCCGACACTGTTTACTTTCCCTGATTTAAGATGACAAAAGCTATTAGAGTGAGCAACAGAAGGTGCCAAAAGAATGAGCAGAACCGCTCGTGAACATCACCAGCGTGATTTGGCTAATGGTCCATTACCGTGTCAATTTTCACATCTTTGATCCAAGGAGGAAAAGTGTAAAGAAATACGACTTACGAATGAACTTTTTGAAGTGGGAAAGTGGCCCTTGAGGAACGCAGGGGTCCTAAATAATTCGCGTAATATTTTTCAGCAGTGGAAAACAATCTTACCGTTATTTTTTCTGTTAATCATCTGTAGGCAAAATTAAACCGTTCAGGGAGAGGACGAAAATGAGGTTAGAATATTCCAGCTCTATTTGCAGTAACAATGTCGGTTTTAACGCTCAATTGGCGCTGGCATTAGCTGATTTTCGGAATTGAGTCATCTTCTTGTGAATTTAGAATACTCGTGAGGTGTAATGCAGCGTTCAATTTCAGATAACTATGATATTTTCATTCACGAGAGAATATTATTAGGATGCGCTAAGTAATATAATAACACATTTGGATATGTCATAGTAACTATGATAGTTACAATAACGTGCAACTTCAGTCATCAAGTAAATTGGTGGTGTAAAAGAAATCCGCTTTAAATGTAGGTAAATGATTGATTGTAGCGCTTAAGTATTCCAAAAAAGTAAATAGCTGCCAGTTTCTCTCAAATTTCTAACTCTTCTAGTGGCTCATACGTATTGACAAGTTTTGGAACGCCAAGGACCTTAAATATGGCGTTGATGTCCGTAAGTGTACTACCACTCATGAATCATTTCGAATATTTTATTCTTACAGCTTTCGCAATCTAATGAGCCGGAAAATAAGTGTAGATACAATCGCAACAAGACAATATTTTGGTGTTATTACCATTTTAATTATTCTTCTGCTGATTCAGAATATTAGCCCGAAATCAATATATTTGAATGAAACATGTTTATTAAGCGCATCGAAATCACTAACTATTCCGGGATCATTAATATGAGATAATAAATTCAAATGCTCGACGTCATGGGGTCAAAAAAGAATAGTGAAGGAAGGTGGGTACAAAATAATAAATATCAAATGGTATAATAGGGACCCTGAGCAGGGGTGTGAGGAAAAAAGGAACTATCTTTACCTTCAAAACAAATTATTAAAATTCTTCTGGGTGGCATTTTATTTAGAGGCCACATTTTCACAAATTCAGCAGAATGCCTACGATCGTTAATGCTTTAGAGGTTACCCAATATAACCCAAGGTACAAGCAAGGAGCTGTGGGAGTGGCGTTTCTGATTTTCAAGGCACTAACTGCGGACTCAAGGGTTCGTAAATCATACAAAAGAACGGAAAAGAGTACCATCGGTTCTCCAATATACAAATTTTAGATAGCCGAGCGATATCCTTCTCGAAATGAAAACATTTCCGGGGGAAACCGTGGCCGCTTTGTCTATTCAACGGTTGCCAATTTCGATGTGCTTTTATTGCCGCCGTTCGTGAGACGCAAATGCTGTGCTGCGGGTCGTCTGGTTCTGCGGCGGACGGCGAATGGATATTGGCGAATGCCCCTCTATCTCCTCGAACCCTCGCGAGGGGCGGCCCTCTCTATTATTCCAGTGGACCCTGGAAGGTGGGCGAAGGAGTTTTGCGACGAGGAGGTGAACAAAAGGAGCGTTGTTTGGCTGAGGCAGCAGCAGGCGAGGGGAAGGCGAACATAAGCTGGTCGCTTTAAAACGGCCCACTCTCTCTCTCGGCTAAAGGCAGACCGGAGGTGTCTGACGACACATGAAACAGAGAGGTGTTGGGGGGGCAGGCGGGGTAGAGAGGAACCCTTTGAGGGAGAGACGCTGAGAAAGGACCGCGCCGCCACCAGAGGCGGGACTTGAGGGCGAATTTATTCTGGAAGTGAATGTATTTTGCATAAAAGAGAAATAATCCGTTAAAACAACTCGCAATAGGCGCCTGGCGAGGGATTTTCGGAGAGAAAAGAGATTCTCAACTTGAGCTCCTTCCAGTGGGCACCCTTAAATAAAAGGATATGGTATTGAGTGAAATGACTAAAAAAAGGTAATATAACGCTCCGCATCAAGGGAGGATATCAAGGATCGGTTATTTGAGCTATATAAGACTCAAAATTGCCCCTGAAAAAGAATTACTTACGAAATGTGTGTTACTTCCCTTGTTGCGCTTAAGAAGAGCGCGCTGTTCGTCCCCACAGTTGAGCATTCAAATCATTACAGGAATTGAAGTAGAATTATTTGGAGGATTCAAACTGACTCAAACTTCTCGAATAAAATCTTGTATAAGGATTTTAGTAAGGATAAACTTGAAGGATATTGAATCAATGTTTTGTGATGAACTTTAAGAAAACTTTTTCCATACTTCTTACTTTTTTCCAGTATTTTGAATGAATTTTTAAACCTTTTCACTTAAGCTTGATTTTAATTGTTTTGTTAACCATTTTACGCAATGATGGCTGATAGGTAGGTATTTTTACTTCCCAAAAAGCATCAATAGAATAATACCGTGCCCCTTATTCTTTGGCTGCAGTTGTGATTTCAGCACGGTTTTCACTATAGAAAGTCTGTGAAACATGTGAGATCTACAAGGGATTTTGGCCGATAAAAATGTCTACATTGCAGCGTATTTGGAATAATTTCATTTTCTGCTATCCAGAGATGGCTAATCTCGTATATCTTCTCGATACTGTTTTGAAGAGTTAAATGGTTCCATCTTCAGAGTGAATCAAATCTAACGCCCAAATAATATATTTGATACGTAAATGGTGTTTCCTTACTTCTAATTGATTAACGATGCATTCTACAAGCACTACGGCTCCACCTGTGGGTATTTATTTCTACATTCTCCAAAATAGTTTCGCAGTATACTAGTGGCAAGGTTAGTTTATCTTGGTCATAGTATAACCGACCAGATAAATTTAAGCCTCAATTCATCTTTGAAACATTGTACCCATTATAAAACAGCGGTAAAACGGTAGAACTCGGTAAAATCGGAGCTCTCAGCTCGTCTTAAAGTTTAAAGTAAAGTACAAATACCATTTTCAGTACTATCTGATTCAGAATTGCCTCCAGAGTGAGAACTCGAATCGTTCCTATAACTGCGCGATTTTAAAGGTCAATTACAATCTGTAACCCTCGACTATTTTTCGTGAAATAAGAAATGATCTTGAGACGTCATAAAAAGGGTCTACTATCCGCTTTCATCGGAGGGATGGCACAATTTCTCCATCGAAATTTCATCCCATCCATTGGATTTCTGGATTGAAGTGACGCGGAAAAGAGGGAATGGTGGGGGTATGGGAGGGAGGGCATTCGGGTGGATAGAAGTTGAAGGGAACTCACGATGCTGTCTCCCTCCGCTCTTAAGGAGGAGAGCGTGGTTGCAATATTTGAGTGAAGAGGAGAAGAGAGAGGGTTTGAAGGGGATGGAAAAAGCCATAAAGGACTGGGGTGGAGAGGATGTCTTCAGCGGGAGGAAGTGAGGCTGCGGTTAGAATGACTGGAGGGGACAAGAAGATGTTTCAGAGGGAGGCAGGACGGGACGAGAGAGAGAGAGGGAGAGACGATTCGCGAATACTCTTTGAAAGCGAGCGAAAGAGTGGGAGGCGTCGGAATCAAAATAACAATCGGAAGCAAAAAACTTCCGAGAGAGCCGTGACTGAACAATGAATTCTCAACGCGTCACATCTTCGAGAAACCCGCGCAGCCGTCGAAGAAGAAGACCCTTCCAGGGATAGAAAAGAGGAAACGTGTTTGAATTCTTTGATTTAGTCTTTTTTTATAAGTCGGGAACGTCTCTATGACCAGTTCTACAAACCTGTTCGGGATGAAATGGGAAAAAATTGACTTCAAGAGGCGACGTATAACTGATGAGTTTCGAGAAGGCTGAGGTTCTGGATACATTTTTATAACTGATGTTGTGTCACCGGTGAGCTTTCAGTAGAGAACATGCTATTCGAGTGAGTACACTAAGAAAGGACTCCCTCAGTTCACTGCAGGATGTGCAGTTCAACCGTCACAAAAGACGCACGCTTTCCTTCAAATGAGGAGCACTGCACGTATGAGGGGTTCTTTTTGAAAAGTTTCACGGGCGAACTTACAGAAAAAAAATACGGTGAGGCAACATTGAATTACTTGATAAATCAACCTGGCATTAAAGAAATTTTATGCATTAATACCAAATTGAAGGGAGTAAGTGAGTAGATGACCAGACCTCAAGTTTGAGGTGGATAAAATATCTTCTGCGCAGTCAATAGTATATAAAGCTGGCGGCCGAAGGTCATACAATAAATAACGAGAGAGCACAACTTTTGGTTCCTTAGATGCACGGTAGTGAAATCGTTTTTGAACCTACGCCAAGTCTGATGCCCTTGGGTCTGATTAAGTGCAATTTCATGATTGGCCATGAAAATTTTCATTAGTACATCACGGCAGTACATCAAAAAGTACATCACGGCAAAGAAACAATAAACGGAGATTAAGATTTTCAAGTAGATGTAATTTGCAACAGATGCCTAGCACAAATGGTGTTGTCCGGACGGCCGCTGGCTCTACTAATCGCAAAACGACTCCTGGAACCATCTCTTTCGTGGAAAGGTGCTCCGGAGTCGTCGCTGATTCATATCCTTGTTTATGGTAATTTCCAGCTAATTCTATATGCACACCTGTTCCGGATTGTCTTATGTCTAGAGCGATAGCTCTAACCTCATTTGTAGCCATTTTGTTGATTGGAATTACAGCGAAATTTTCAAGAAGTTTTTCAAACAACGTTCCGTTTGGACGTTTTATACAGACTTTCAAAATTATATGGTAAGTATCTTTTTAATAATAATTAAGTTTACAAAAACATTACAATTAAGGACATCAAGCAGAGAATAGCTCAAGCTAAGAAGGCGTTCATGGAAAATGATAACTTCTGTGCTCAAAGAGGATAGGACTACAAACCAGGAAACAGTATATGAAAACCTTCGTGTGGAGCGTTGCACTCTATGGATCGGAAGCATGGGCCATTGAAAAGTTAACCTGATTAGACTAGAAGCCTTCAAAATCTGGAGCTGGAGGAGGATGCTGAAGATAAAATGGACGAATAAATAAGAAATGATGAAGTGTACAGAAGAGTAGAAGCGGAAAGGACTAAAGGAAACACTATATAGAGAAAATAAGGACCAGATGCATTGTACACACCCAAAGGCCCAATAGTTTGTGAAGAACATAGTTGAAGGCAAAAAAAAGGGAAAAGTCCTCAGCGAAAGACCCAGGAATAAGTTCATGGACCAAATTCAAAGAGAAAAGTACATAGAAAGAGATACCATAGGGTAAGGGAACTAGCATCAGATAGGGAAGGGTGGAGGGCTGCAGTTAACTAATCTTACGATTGAACGAACAACGATTAAGATTAATTTTAACTCTTAATTTGGTTGTTAACTTCTGGCAGGAATCGTCAAGTTAGAGCGAAAATTTTCGAAAAGAACGGGTACTCGACCAAGTGTCCGGGATAACTGGATTCATTCCGGTTCTATTAGTTACATATATTTGTTAAATTACACTTAATTCTGTATTTTATTTACTTGAGTCTGATATTGTAATTTACACATACAGCATGATTTATTGCCATCTTTCCAGTCTCTATAAGTTATAAATACAATTATTTGGCCACCGTCCTAGGGACACCTTAGAAAAACTATTAAATATTACGCAAATAACTGTAGTTTTGGGGTAAAAATCTTTTTCATGAATCTATATATTTTTCTGTACTATGACTTTATTTTTCTTCCTAGTTGCAAGATTTCTTCACCCTTTCCTTTGCTTTCCACTGTAGAAATTTATCTACGTTAGTTATTACATGAATTTTAATCCATGTTATATTAAACATTGGTCTGTTTAATGATTAGTGATTACAGGTTAAATTTGCAATCATGCATTTCCAATTTATTCTCCTTAACATACTTTTATAGCGGTAACTGAAGGTCAGTATGTGGAAGAATGGCCAAGTTACCCCGGAGTACCATGTTAGTCCATTATTGAAAATTAATACATCCATACGAATTGTTAAACAGACCCTGCAGATATTTTCATTGTGTCCGTCCAAACAATAATGACGGATACGAAATCGTTAACCGTTCCGATGAAGAGTCTCTACGCATTCTATTGGAAAATATTTTGTCTAAATTTTTTCCATAGGTTTCATAAATGTGGGTCAACGAATAAATGCATTGGAGCTATTCGCCTCAAACAATGTTTCGCCGGCGCTGACCGCGGGCGATCGGCGGCGAGAGCGCGGGAGGGCGTGAAGCGATGGCCGGAAGTCAATCGCTGAGAGAGCGGGAAAGAGAAAAAGAGAGTAGTTGTTCATAGGGTGCGGGGACCCCGAGACTTGGACTCTCCGTGGAAGGGGGAGGGGCCGTCGAAGTGAACGGTTGTGGGTCGGGTGATGCGCCCCTCGTCCATAAATTCTGAACCGTCGAGGACTCTTCCTGTCGGTGCAGTGGCCAATCGAATCGCGACCGCGGCTTTTGGCTTCGGTGGACCGTGCGATCGCAGCGCCGAAGAGGAGGCAATCCGAAATTTATAAAAAATAAAATAAAACGAAAGGACAAAAAACAATGCCCGACTACGAAACCCCCTTCCCCTCTTTCCTCCTGCGTTGTTCACCCCTCCCTCTCAACGCCCCACTTCCATCGAGAAAAAACGAGGCGAATTTCCCCGGCCGCCGGCAAACGCCATCTCACGACGAAATGTCTCGTAAACGACGACTGCGAATGAAATTGCCGATTGCAGTTTGTCCACCCGAGAGCTCTTATATATTTCGATCCAATATCGCGACGAATTGCACGGGGAAAATGATTGCAGAAATGGAAGACGAAACATTATTGTAATCTCTCTCCGAGGAATGATTGGACACGAAGGTGAGCTGGAGTGGGGGAATAAATAAACTACTTTTTGATGAACGTCAAAGGTGATTGCGTCACAAAAAGGTGAAAAAGAGGATCGTCGCCGGCACATTTGTTTCATTTTCCGCCATGCGACGCGTGAATGGACGATTGCGGAAGTAGAAGTGGCCCCCGCTCTTGCGTTTCGCGGCAATGAGCGCGAACGAAAAATAAAAGTGGTCGACGTGAAAAGCGCCGGAAAAGACAATTCAATACATGCGATTCGATTTGTCCGCCTCCGTCAATCTTGTGAAGTTTGAAAAGCGTTGCGGAAAATAGTCAGCGAATGAACGAAACCACAATAGTATTTCACAATTTGCGAGTAATTACTTTGGAGCTGAAACTCATTACGCCTCGATTAGGCTTGCGTTTGCAAAGCTCTGGTCGCTGCACTCTAATGCTATGTTCATACTTCCCTATTTAAATTTGCGTTTACCCTGATTAGTTGAAATAACACATTTCAAAATCAGCGCCTACAGAGGTTTTACTCTCGTGGCTTCTTTATCCTTTTCATTAGCACAGACAATGTTGACATATTGCTCGTGAATGCATTTTTCTCTTGCACTGTTGGAACATTTTCTTTTTATTTTCAGGTCACCATTGAGAACGACGATCAACAATTCAACGCGACGGAAAATTGCCGCTTTGCAAAATGCCAACCAGAGACTCGTGGGATTTTAAGGCTCTGTAATTGAAAGGAACGTCCAGACATCAAAAACACTGCACCAAGAGAGCAAAATTTTTTATCCCCACGATTCGCGGGTAAATTTCTCTTTAGGATTTTTGTCCGAGATCTACCCAGAAGGATCTGAAAATAATAACTCACTTTGACGGGAAGACTACATCTATTTTTTACCAAAGCCTTTTATTCAAATTGTAACTGCTAGAATTTTCCTTTTACTGATTAAAATATTGTTTAAAAAATGAAACTATTTGGTGACAGATCAGATTGAAATTCAATTACTGGGCAAAATGCGATTCAGTGGACGAGGTTCCTAACTCTCTTTCCGTATCACAAAGTAAGGGAAACAGCGGTGAGGAGAATTGCATAGAACAGCAAATAGTTTCAACACGAAATTGAATATTTTTGGATTGCATGATTTTTAGCATATTCACGTCACTTTTTTGGAAAATTCTCTAAAGTCTATCACACGTTTTTCTCGCTAGGTACTCCGATCCTTTCATTGACTAAATTTTTTCACGTCGCTAGTACGAAGTGTGGAAAAAAATGTCACTACTTTCAATGGTCAGCAGTCTTTTCAGTTCACAATGTTTCGTCGTATTTGACAGCGCACAAACAACTTATCCGAAGCTTGCCTCACCGTGGGTTCCGTGTTTTATTTGATCGATTTTGGACCGAGTTCTACATATAAAACAGCGAGTGTTGAAGTGCATATTTGGTATATCCTCAAGTTTTACACCTTTATCGTAGCTATCAGCATTCTGGGAGGGTGTACACGTGGCTTTGCGAAAACGTGAACCATATTCACAAGCAACCAAGCCATATTTCAAGCAACCCCAAATTAACGTCCCTAGGATAACCAGCAAAACGATTAAATCCGAGGTAACATTACACAAAAGGGTAAAATCAACAATTTCTCTAGACCAGGGAAAATTATGTTAAATATGGCGGTTTTTCCCTTGCGCACAGATTTCACGGTCGGACATCGAAAAACTCCTCCTCCGGCTCCGTCCACAAATTCTATTTGCTCTCGTTCCCGTGGTACTGGTCATTTCCACCGCCGTTAAAGTGGCTCCTCTTTCGTACGAAACGGGGCTCGATTATTGTGATGGCAGAGAATAAGGGTGATATTGTGTTTCTTTTTTTCTTCGCTGCAAGGGGCCTCGCGCGTGTTAAAAAGGTCCGGGGCCACTTACTCCGTGGCGCGAGTTCGGAAGCTTCCATGCGGGGAAAGATTGAGTAAGGGGGTCCATAAATTGCCAATTAGGCGTGAAACCTTTGAATTGAGCGCGGCGGCCTCATTTAATGATCCACTGGCGGTGGGGGGACCCGCGGCGTCGAGTAGCCGTTCAATCGCTGCACTCCTTACTGAAGGAAAAATTCCCACGGGAAGACATGAGGTGAGAGGGGGAAAAAAACATCAAAAGACGTCTAACTTCGTTCCCTGGTTTCACGTTCCGAACGAGTTATGTCGTTATACATTATAAAAATTGATGAGGGCAAACTGGTTATAGGATTTCGTGGCAATTTCCACTGCTTTCTTAGTTATGTATTTGAGTTTCTAAAACTTAGTTTGAGCAACCAATCTTTCTTTTACTACTGAAGTTTCTTCGAAATGGCAAGACATAAAGGGGAGAAAGCACTCAATTTTTCCCGTAATGTGGCACTTGAAGTTAATAGAAACCCAAATCGTCGCGGGTTAACATTGATTGGGTGGGTGATATTTTTTTTCTTGTTATGGTCCGTTTCGAGAGACTGTCCTGTCTTCGCACGAGTTTTCCAGGGAAAATTTAATTTTCTAACATTGCCATTTAGTTTGGAATATACTTCTTATTACCGTTTTCTGGCCAATGATCGAAGATATCAAAAGATTCTGTACGAAAAATACGCTCCTCTCCTAATATTAAGAATTAATCGAAAGCAGCCGAATTATTTTATTTACATCTGTTAGTTATAAATTCTCGGTATCATGAAATTTACGAAGCTGAATGAAATTTAAGTTTTCCTCTTAGTGGAATCGAACACCCAATCATTAAATTTTAATTATTTTCCCTTGGATTTTAATTCATTGTCAACTGGTATTAGATAAATAAATTCTTGATTCAACAGTTCACAAATTATTGATGCATCAAAACCCCCGGCTTTATATGGCACTTAGGTAAGAAAAAAGGTGGATAGTATTTATAGCGGATGCAACTCAAATGCTACTCACCTTGAAACTCGGAGCATTCATCGATGGCCTCAAAATTGATTAATTGCTTTCAGATATACAAAAAAATGAATCTGTATTAAGAAGAAATTGAATTTTGGACTTCATTATTCCGTGGGTTTTGCGTTAATATGGTCCCGCGAGATCTCTTTTTATGAAATACGAGAGATATAGGTATTTTCACCAAACAAGCTATTGATGTAGGGAGTTAGCAAGGACATAGAGGTACTGAATCTATACAAATAAACCTAGTATTTAAATATATCGGCAAGGTCATCTCGGCTCATGACTATTTATTATTAAAAAGTGGATTGGCAAATAACAGTAAGATTTCACACTTAAGAATGTTCATCCAATAACGTATATGGGCTAGGAAGGGACCCAAGATTTTATCAACAAGGAACCAACATAACGAGAGTATCTCAGAACATATTGGCTAGGAATAGAGCAAACGAGAAAAATGGCGCACTAGAAAATATTTGCACTAGATACACTGAATGCTAACTATGATTAACTGACTTTTCTGACCATGAGGTACGAAGTAGGACCTCACGAGAAAGATCTAACACTAAAATATAAGCTATTCAAGCACAGAGAAAATGCTACGATGAAATAGAAATGGAACTGGATCAGATACAATGAAATCGACCTTTGGCTAATATTAACGACATGGTAAGCATCGGCTATTCGGTGGCCCACAGCAATCCATATTTGGGTTTCAATGGTTCTACCATTTGCAAAACCCTCCGCCTTTAGCGGACTGGCAGCGTCTTCAGCGAATATCCGATCTTAATTTGCACTCTATTTTTACTTCTAAATTGAGGACGGAGATGCGTTATCTCGTGATCAAACATTCCCTTACTTACCTACTCGAATTGCCTTCGTAAGTATCAGAGGTAAATTTTATCAGTCGCACATTTCCCTCTTTAATCACCACAACTGCGATGTACATTGCGTGCGGGAACGCGTTAGAGCCAATTTTCCGCTCGAATTCGGACCGTATGAATTCTTCGTCGCCATTCTTCCCGGCAGCGGCGAACAAAGTCGCAAAATGGGGCCAAAAGAAAAAGCCCTTTTACCCCTGACGGCTTCGAGAGGAGCTCTCCACGGACTGCAATGCGGCGGAAGCACGCAAGGATGTCGGAAATGGGGGTTGCGTCTCCTCTTGCGAGAAAAAAATGAAGGGCCTCCTGGGAAAAGAAGGGCGGGGAAAGTAAAGATGGGATGTGCGCGCGGAGGCCATCTTGGATACGACTCGGACGCACAGAGGCGAGCCCCGGGGGTAGAGGCGGGGGAGGGGGTGGGGATGACGGGGGAGGGGTGGAGGTGAAGTTGGGAGTTGGGGGAGCACGCGCTTAATTTTCTGCCGCTTTTCTTCCTCGGAATTCGTTATACGGATCCGTGGGAAGTCGGATAATTGATTATCGGCCATTTGCTAATAGCTGTGGGCGAAAAGGGTTCGTCGGATTCCGGGGATATATTCATGCTTGCTCCACTTGACTCTTTCTCGATACCATCTCGACGGTTGGGTGCGCGAAAATGGGGAGTTTTCTGCCGCGATAATATTCCCATTCCCGTGATCATTTCTTTGCTGTTTTCAAGTGTTTTTTACGCGATAAGGAACGTATTTTTTTAATGGACAAAAAAACGAGAGAGTGGGGGGGGTACGTTTCACGTCTCTTTCTACGTGAAAGGACAGTCGAGAAGAAAAATTATCGAGGATCTTAATGGCTGATTCAAACTGTTTTCCATTCGTCTTCTTGTCTGCCGTCCCAACCGAATGGTTCCGACTCTTTTTAACCGTTCGTCAAGCCGATTAAATACTCCCTTGGTTGTAAAGCAAGCAGCAGAATAGTGTGAGCTGACACCATGATTCACGAAATTGTTACGCCCCATTGTATTTTCTTTTACTCATGCCGTAACTTGTAACCGTGAATGAAGCGAAAAAAATCGCAAAACTTTCTCGTCCTCTTTCCCCTTTCGTACCTGTCGAGGAATCGCCGGCAGTGCTCTCCCAGTTTCCATTCACAGACATTCGTAGTCCAAAACACACCCGGTGTCCTTCCAGTAAGTAACCGGAGTAACAAATCCATTAAAATTAATTATACGTGTTTCGAGGTGAAGAGGGTATCGTTCCGTTGCTCAGTGCCAACATTCAACGCCTTTCAACGTCCCTGTATAGCGAGAAAAGGCGCATTTCATGCGGTACCAACTGAGACTTACCCGATGGAAAAAAGACGGTGAGGGGTAAAATTACATGTTACCCTCAGAATGGTTTCCCCGGGACGGCCGAGTGAGGCTGAAAAAATCCCTCTGCGACGACAGAAGGTTTTTGGGGAAGCGCCGGCGACATGAATTTCGGAAGAGTTGAGGGCGACACGACGAGATATTTCCATTAATTAAATTCGCAAAAGGGATGAAAAAAGGCAAAAAAATGGGAAGGTTTTGCATAACGTGATGGAATCGTAACATACTCTTGGCGAACGTGACCCCTATCTCGCAAACCCGGGCACTCAAGCCTTACTCTTCTTTGTATTGCGACAAAGCTCTTTCAAGAGAGTCGCGTAGTTTAGTGGGACAGTAGTGCTTCTATCACGCGTTCACGAAGTGCGTTCCGGAATATTCTATTTTTGACGTCATATAAGAATAAATAGAAATATTTCTGAAAAATGTCTCTAGAAGAAAAATTCCACTTCCAGCTAATGGAAAAGGTTGTCACAGAATATCTCACAGTGAAAGGATGTAGTAAATCCAAGAAATTATACTTCAGACTACCGAAACAACAACGAGTCGCGTCATACCCTATAGTATATTGAAAGTTAAAATTATATCCCGACGCATAATATACCCACTATTTATAAGGCTGTCGGTACAACGATTGAGGATACACGACCCGACCTATTTTTTATTTTCAGAAAATTCAGTCAATTTGTGAGCAATCAGTTTTTAAATTCAAAATTAGAAAACAAAAATTCAATTTATGGGGGGCACTTTCGCCAGTTCCGGAGCATAAAATTTATTACATCCGCCAAAGCTGCTCTGGTGAATATCTGCACTGGAATCACCACTACTTTGGCTTTCTGGAATTCAAATTCATGGCCAAAAGGATATGCTCTAGAAGTGGAAGAACTACAGATAAAATACACAGATCCAAGTATAAAATATTCGGAGCATTAATTTTCATAAATTTTGGAACTTCATTGAATAGATGGGTTGTAAATAGGGAAGAAATAGCATTGAACAAGAGTTATACGCTATTTTTGAAAAAGATGGTCCTCAAATAAAAGATTGGCACGGAAGTAATACCAGTAAAACATTTGAAAATTGTCAAAAACACTGTGGCGCCCAAGGATAAGTTCAATCAAAACTTAACATCCAAAGATATCGATCTGCCTTAATGTAGCAATAATTAATGGTGAACCCTCTTCACACTCCTTTTGTATGACTATTTCAAAGGGGAAATTCATTCGTGAGAAAATATGTCAGAGCACCAGAACTTTCGTCGTTTAATTTCTACAATATGCATTGCAAGCGTCTTTCTAATGTAGCCTTTGAATACTGCGCCTTGACATAAGGTCTTGGAATATCAGTTTACCTTAAACTCTTAAGGCCATTTTATACGGTACATTTTACTGTACAGACAAATCCATGAACTCTTTCAAGAGGAAAATTAAGCCGTTTAAGTGGAATATTGCATTATTGTATAAATGACTTCACGGCAAATAGAGCCTGCTCTAGTTCCATTAAATTTCTGATACATTCTACGATACATTTATTTATACAATATTATGTACGAGGTAAAGTGATCTTTACAGTCATACCGTGAACTGTTCAACAGATATCAGATATAATAATTCATTGGTCGTTTCTTTTTATTGCAACTACCTACTTCTGAATTTCTTTCCCTTTCCAAGCTGCAGTTGCATAAGTGTCATTTCTCCGGGATACCTCCCAGTTTGGGCCATATTT
This sequence comes from Ceriagrion tenellum, assembly GCA_963169105.1. Taxonomy (NCBI): domain Eukaryota; kingdom Metazoa; phylum Arthropoda; class Insecta; order Odonata; family Coenagrionidae; genus Ceriagrion; species Ceriagrion tenellum. The sequence goes on along the minus strand of OY720634.1, from coordinate 139,371,529 downwards.
TTTCATAATTAATGAAAATAATTAAAAATGAATCAATTTATGAATTTCCCCGGGCTTTTTCTCCATCGCCACTTGACAATTCGGTCATTTTTTTCATTTCGGTCCGTTCGCGAACCATCCTCTTTTCGCAGGTTGAGTGGTTCTCGTTTTGAATTGGCAATTTGCTGCCGAAGCACGACACCGTATAATCATTTAGCAGACGCTCCCCGTCGGGGAAGCTAACCTCCCCCAGGCCCCCCCATAACCATTCGCTTACAACTTGGCACTGGCTGCGATCTACTACGAACTCCTTAGCATTGAAAATGCGCCCCTCCGGAGAGGCATTTGGGGGGGGGGGGGTAAATGAAAAAGGTTCCGTCTGTCTGTTCCGGTGCCCGCGGGAATGTTCCTGGTTCCTCCATTCTTTCCGCGAGGCATCGTTCTCCACGCTGCGGCATCAAATGGGATCGGAATATTCATTAACTTGATTATATATTAGCATCTAATTTGAATGCGATCACTCTCTGGGCTTCGCGGGGAAAACACGGCTTCTTCCACTCAAAAATAGTTATAAAATAGCGAAAATGTTCATAGCGTGGCAACGCAAAGGGAGGGGGGGGGGGTTTGAGTTCACTTTGTTACCCTGTTAAAATGTAGGCGTTTGCCTTCCATTGGCGTGAACATGCCTTTTCAATTATTCATCCATGATTGCTAGTTATCATTAATGTAGGTTAATTGAATAGCGATGGTGACATTGAATTTATGCCCTCAAAGTAAAAAATCGCCATCACTATCTGAAAAACTGGGAAAAAGGCTCAGCGCGGATGATCATGTAATCCGAGAGAGAGTAAACAAATCCAGCGATTTTAGGCCCGGAGAGAAATTTCGATTGCGTTTAGCCCCCGAGTTATTCCTTCCCTTTCAAAGTGCAGTCTCTAATTAGTGGATATCAGATTCATCGGAATGATAGGTTTCACAAAAAGAGTAATGTTCATCGTTTATGCTGCAAAGGAGTGGCTGAATGCTATAAGAGTGGTAAGAAAGTTGGGATATAAAGTATTTTTCTAAGAATGGTGAAATTTTATCTAGCAGAAAAAATTTTGCGATTCTCATAATTCTTGGCATAGTTAAACGCTTATGATTAAACCTTAAATGATTAGATTTTCTGTTTCCTTCATGATTTTGGGACGGAATAGGAATAGGACGGAATCTAATTCCCAAACCTTAGTTTGAAGTCATCGTTGAAGCAACGATCAGGATGTATGCTTCGTCAATCCATTTTTGAAACACTGCTTGGCGCAAGAAGTTGCTGTGGGAAACATATACATATATTGGGATTCAGCATTAACATCAATAATGATGTTAACGTAACAACTCTGCCATCGATGAGTGAATCGAACGTCAAAGCCTTCGCGATGATAATTGAAAATGGTGACACACCATGCTAAACTGCAAATAAATTATTCTAGTTAAGAAAATTTATATTCTTTTTCCTTTCCGGACGACTCTGGTGGTCTGCATGCCCCCGTAACCCAGATAAGCTCCTCCTGGTTAATAATATAGTGTTCCAGGCTACAAACAAAAGAGGCATGATTGGCCCTCGAAGGAGAAAACACATACGCCCTCGCAGGATAAATACCAATTCCAAGTGGGTTTCGAACCCGCGATCCTGGATAACCAAGAAAACGCTGTTCTTCATCCGAATATGGGTCGATTTGAGGATAAATGACAAAATGTAATAATAATATTAATAATTTACTTACTTTCCAGAATACAATTTTCAAATAACAATTTCTTGGTACATAAAGTAGGAAAACTTTAGGTAACCTCTAACAAAAAAACTGAGTTGAGACTTCCTTCACAGTAATAAAAGGCCATTACTGAAACGACTTTAAAAGAGCCTGATACACTGAACTAAATACACTGAACCTAATCAGCCATTATCAATCAAATATAAGGACAAAAAACAATTATGACTTTTCACAATGATATTAAATATATATTCTGCATCTGGCTGAGTTGATAACCATTAAATAGCCATTTTGATTAAATCAATGCTTGCTAGCTTTCATGTTAACTGGTAGTAGATTGTACACTACTTGCGCCATATGTAAGAAATATCTTTTATAGAAAGTTTTTTTGGTTTTAAAAGAGTAATACAATACATATCTCGTTAATTATGATGTGCTCTTCGCGAAGATAGAAACTGTTAGTTTCCACTCCTAACATAAAATAGCCTGAGTACTTTATAGATATATAAATGGTGACAAATTTAATACAACAAATAATGGAAACAAATGACAGTACTGAGATGTATGTGCCATGATTCTTATGATTCCTTTTTACAAAGCCTCAACTGGTTTTGTCACATTTAAATAAACTACACCCCAGCACACTATTTTATAGTTCAATTTGGATAGCACTAGAGCAGGTATTTTGGATAGCACTAGAGCAGGTAGTCTGGTGAAAATAATAGCACTGACGGGAAAAATGGCAATTGTGTCATTTAGGTATGTACCAAAACTAGTTTTCTTTTAAATTTGCGATTCTTCTTCGCTCTCTCATGCCCCGGTTAGATTACTAGGGTGGAATTATGGTTAAGATAGCGGCTCGTACTCATTTGTGTTCACATATTTTCCAGTTAACCGTCGTCAAAACTCTGGAGACCTCCGTTGAAGAGTGAGGAATCATTAAAAACAACGTACGCGCCTGTAGCAATTCACATTTGACACCGTCTCATATTGATTTGTCTCATCATCATCGATCGTTTAATCCTAAGATTGGTTGACTGCAGCCCTCCATCCTTCCCTATCTAATGCTAGGTCCCTTACCTCCTGGTATCTTAATCTATTTACTTTCCTCTTTATTTGGTCAATGAGCATATTCCTTGGTCCTCTTCTTGGGACTTTTCCCTCTATTTCACCTTCAAGATATCTCTCTAGAAGGGTTTATAAAATCGATATATCCTCTTATAAATGGACTTGCTGGCTGCATTAGTTCGGGAGAACTTCAATTTCTCTTTCAAATTAATGCTGCCGTCTTTCTCCTTGACTCTTCATTTTCTTGCCCGTATTTTAACCACGATTTCAACTCGCATTCACACGCATTTCGAACTCCGGTAACCATGGCCAACCCTGAAAATTCTAGGGAGGTAAACAATTTTACTAGGGTGGGCGCTTGCAATAGTAACATAATTTTTACTTCACAAGTTATAGTGCAAGAGAATTTACACATTGTATTGGGAGCATTAGGCAGCCTCAAAGTTCACAGACGTATGGGGAGGCTTCCTTCCATGCGTTAAATTTATATTTGATTTTGAAAAAAATAAAACTTATAGAGCATGCATATAAATTGACTCGTTGGCATTTCATTTGGCGTCAGACAAAATAATTATAAATCAATTACAAATTGTCTTCATCGCTTGCATATCACAATTAAACTGGCGTTCACACAGCAAAGTTCTTACTAGCATTCAATTTCCTATCGTAGAAAGCTAGTCACGTAAACAGGCTATCAGCGCCCAAAAACGGGCGACTCAAAATGGTGCCGCGTCCTCACTAATCGGCGGTCACTCTTTCCGTGTTTGTGGAAATCCGTCCACCTTGTGACGCCATTCCCAAAACCGCTCCGGAATAAAGTAGCCACGCCGCTAACTCGGCCCAATGGCACGCCTCAACACTCCACTCAAGCTAAGGCGCGCAAATGTAATTTTTTTTCAGTCGGACCAGCGTCGGCTCCCCTCTGGAAAAGCGCAATCAGTTCGCACGCGCGAGAGTCGTCAAATCACCTCCCGGCCGCCAATTCGAGAGCTCACACTAATGCGTACACAATACGAAGGGTAACGAGAAACGGGCTCGCGAAAGAGTCCCCTTCGGCACAGAGGAAGGCTTGCGCTTCTCGTTAGGAGGCTTGCATGCCACAGGAATGAGTATCGGCAGGGCGCTGTGGAATCCGCTAATCCGATTGCCTTTCGAAGGTGCGTGGAGAGTTTGCGAATGGGTCAGCTGTTTGTTGCTATTTGCGACGGATGGGCGAAAGCATCTCCCAGAAATTTCCTCGAACGACTTCATCACAGCGGAAAAGGAAAATTCGAATGCTTCGCTCTACAAGATTCGTTCCACAAATACTCAATCGGTGGGGTCAATCCACAAATGGCAGTCATACGAATACTCGGAAATATCTACTTTATTTCTGGTACGTACGCTATTCTAAGCAATACAATCCCTCTCGCAACAGAAGCTCAGAATAAATAAAAAAATAGTTCAAGAACATTATAACCTACTAGCTTCTATCAATTGCAATGATTTAAATAAGCAACCGAACCATTCTGCAAAACCTGCTGAGAATGCTGCAAATCCTCCTGTCTCCCAAGAAATCATCTCTTTTATTGTGTTGAAAGATGTTCGATACTAAATTTGTGAATAATATCAATATTGAAATAATTTTTCCATTAGCATATCTTCGTAATACGTAGAGAAACAGCTACAATTGTGCAAAGCATGAAGATTCAAAAGGTTTATTCGGATTACTAATAGCATAACGGTAAGGGAGAAACTCAGAAGTAAATATCCACACTCATATACTCTGTAGTTTCAGGCTTGATGGAGTGGAATCGGAACATAACTAAGTATGAAAAATTAGGCAACTTCCACTGTGATAAAATTTATTCCGACCGGTCTCGCTTTTTACAGCATCTACTCTTTTACAGCGTCTTCATCTGAAGATGATGAAAAAAGCGAAACCGGTCGGAATAAATTTTATCACAGTGGAAGTTGCCTAATTTTTCATACTTAGTTATCCACACTAATATTTAGTTCGCACTTACCATGGTTTTATCACAGTATAATTTTCAAGGTAATAATGACACAACGTGGTGAGAACCTGGCTGAGGCAAATGAAATGTGAGCGTGGGTATGTACTACCAGTTTTCCCCTTACCAAGGTGGATATTGAACATCTACATCTAACTGCACCTTAAACACTTTCATACGCTATCATTAACAAGTCCCGAGTACAAATAAGAGAATTTTATTTCCTTGTCCCAACTCGGATGATGGTTTGATATTAAAATATTTATAGCTATTCGCAGCATAAGTATGCTGCGTAAGCGTAAGCATTTGTAACCCTGGTATTAAAGATTGAACCAAATAAATTACTATAATTCAAAGAAAAGCAACACATTACGTTAAAAACTGCTACGAGCGAACATAAGGTGTCTCAGTACTTTTAGAGGGATCAAGGTGGCCCCTAGAGACTCGGAGGCTGCACGCAAGGCTAAGCTTGCTCGAGAAATGCAGAACTGGAGTGTTTCAGAGCGACACTGAGAATATCATCATGACTCCAAACTGCATCTCTAGGTCTGACAGAAGCGATGAAATAAGAGAGATACATTTCCGACCAGATAGTTACAAAAACTCGTTCTTTCCGTGCACAATAAGCGACCACAATAAAAACTGAGCCCCACTAAATACACTCCCATAATACACGTCACCATTTCACCTCCCAAAATCTTACATCTTTACACGGATGATGACCTAACACCCCCTACCACACGCCCATGCGGCGCCTCGCAGGGTTACTATGTAGATGTAGATGTATAAATGCGACACCGCTTCATTGGAATAAACCAGATTTTGCAACAAGCTGTAAAACATCTTTTAGTGCAGTCATACGACACGGCGTTCTACGTGGAAAACTCTGGCCTCAATCGAACGGCTGACAAAAGCGCTTTAAAGTGTCCGCGTTTATTCCGGACGGTGGCGTCGTCCCCGCGCCTCGGGCGAACACGGCGAGGCGCGGAAGTGCTTGCTCCCTCTGATACTCAATGCTCGGCCAGCAGCACCAGGAATGCCCTTCAAAGGCGAGCACAAAGGGCGCCCTCTTAATGGGCGAGCGTGCGGCGTTCCCTTTCAAACTAAAAGGGAACACAAAGTTGTCCGGAGGTGTTTCGCTTGAGCAAGCTAGCGCACGCGCCCTTGAGTGTTCAGCGACGAAGCGAGTAAAATCTGACACAAGACTGCCGGAGTGCACGGCAGGACAATATTTCACGTGAAATACAAACCTTGATATAGACGTGGGCGATATAACTACCACGATTAAAACTAGAAAAATGGTAAGGAAATTTTATCCGTTTTTTTACTGAAAAGTCAAACGAAGAAGCCGTTAAAAAAGTGAGGCGAAGTTCAAGGGATTAAATCATCCTATACCATCCTCAATTGGCGTTTATAAACGATGAAGGGCAGGATGAGGTTGCAAAAGTAATGAAATAATGGAGTTGGCGAATGCTATCTACACATTTATTTTTTTTATTTAAAGCACAGAATGAATTACGAGAATTCTTAGATAGCAAAAACTGCACAGAATGAATTACGATAATTCTTAGATAGAAAAAACTGCACTTCTCGACTTAATTAGAAGGAAATGTCTTTTATGTAAGAATATCGTACAATCAAGGTACCATTCATCACTTCCCGGAGTTTTTTGATGAAATGGAAGTAAGCAAAATGATCGTGGATATCATTTTGGAATATATGCAGCGGGTAAATTTGCATCACATTTGTCTTCCTCATGATACGCATAAATTGGAGAAGATATGTAAGGTGAAGTGAAACAGAGCAAGATGTCTCCTTCATTTCAATCAACTGGGCTCATGGCGTAGTTTAGCGGAACAAATACAGCCAAGTGGTGGTACGTTTCTCTTTGACTATTTTGTTTCGTCTCTTAGGGAATGGCACATTCTGGTGCATTTCATTTTTATCGGAGAGAAGTTTTTAAATTTGAAGTAAAGTATCCCTTCAAGGTAGAAAATAACACCATCTAACAGTTCCCTTGTCTGTAAAGTGAATTCTCCCTTCATCTTATATCTCCATATGGGCTGTCCATAAACCACGTTGACAAAAATAGGCTACTTTTTGACCCTTTACCATCCCCCATCGTGGACACTAGTAGACTGCATCCGGAAATCCTCGTCCCCTCCTGTTTTCCACATAGACTTCTCCTTATTGCGGAAAAAGCTGTGAAACGGGTTATTAATTGATTTTCATGGACTATCTATAAGTTAAGGCTAATTTAAAGGAAAGGTAAGCAAAAGAAAAAGTACTCTTGTAGCTATGATAATCTGTCATTTACTATAAACTGAATGGTGTCGACCATTGTCAACGTAGACATCCCTCCAACCCTCCAAATCCCCTCCGCCAAACGTGGCCCTTCGTTGACAACCCTCGTACGCCAGAAGTCCCACCCCTGTTTGGTGCCATAGGTAGTCATTCATTTTAGCTCTGACTAGCATGCTACAAACTAATTTCCATGATGGTGATAAGTATCTCATGCAGCTCATGCAGAAGTATCTCATTCATTACTTTTGCAACTTCATCATGCCCTTCATCGTTTATTTATGCCCCCACCCCTCTGTTTGGCGCCTACGTAGATTATGGACAGCCCCATATTCTATTACCAAGTTTTTTTTCCCGCGCTATAGTAGCGTTCGCTTATCGGCTCGTTTGTCTAATTTTGTTCTGTCGTAAGCATAAACTGGTTTGGCGGTAACTAATTACATGACCTCCTTAATCCGTTCGGTGCATCAATCGTTTTTTGGGCCTTCCATAAGGCCGCCATCTGTCGAGCTTAATTTGTACGTCTCATCCCTTTATATATGTAGAAAATATTCTCATAAACCTGATGATCATATAAATTTCATAGATAGCACCCAGGAGTGTGGTAAATTTACTAATTTAGTCTAAGTTTGAATAAAGGGTGTTCACTAGTATGTAAATTTTCCATCGCCTCTCTCGCAGATCATTCGCACTAATTTCCGTGAGGAGAGACCAAATGGGTCGAAAGCATAAATGGAATCTAATTACTGTGGCTGATTTATGTCATGATATTTTATTAGCTTAAATAGATATAACCCATTCGGTCGAGAAAACATAGGGTGGGCATTCTTATTTACGGCCATTCATTGTGCAATACGAAAACAAGTCCCACATAAATAACTCAAGGACGTATTTCTGCACACGCTGAGGGTATAAAGTGTGAGATCATTGGTCCATTTCAATTAAAAATTCATCTTTTTCCGAAAAAAGGTGTCGCATAAATTTGGTCGGAAAATTATAATTTGAAATTAACATTCTTAAATTTATTCTTTCATCCCATAGAGCGGGGGTCAGTAATCAAAATTCCTCGAAATATGGTATCGAGGGAATGCGAGGAAAGCATTACCTATAGCAGTGAGATCGTGGTCAGTCCAATATGCCTAATGAATGGTTGGAAATTATCCGAAATTGGATCCTTTAACAGGTAGGAAAAGCTATTCATTTTGGCATTAAATGTGGATCAGCCTGATTTACTGTATTTTAGCATAATTGAGTTGGGAATGATCAATATGTCAATCCGCACTCGAGCCTTTACCATCACCACTCGAATAACATCGGTCTGCTTTCAAAGGAGCGACGAAAGGTTATGACCACAGAAATTAAGGACGCAAATTTGACCACGAAGTCATCCTCAATCTTGATCGAAATAAATACATTCATAAAAATACGGTTGTGAGGCTGCAAGTTGTTTGTAAATTAATCAGCTCGGATTATGGCATAATGGTCAGATGCCTAATGAAAAAAATAGAAAATACCTAAAAATAATGATAAAAAAATAAAAAATGAAATAGTGTCCTCATCATGGGTGAGCTCGGTGGAGTTAAAGGCTCGCTGTTGGAGAACACCAAGTGATTCCGTCCTACGTGGCACAGGCGGAGTCACTTGCAGCTCGCATGCAGAAGGCCGTATTACTTGGGTCCCTCCGTCTACTCCGTACTTACGACCCAACGGCAGCGTAGCCACATATCCGATGGGCATCGGACGTGGCTGCGATAACTGCCAAACCCCTCTCGAGTCCTCGGCCATTATGACGGCAATGAAACCAACCCGATGCTTGCCGAGGACTCGGAGGGGAATATTACCATTGTAAATTCACAAAAATGAAAATAATTTCAGGAAATAAGCATGCGTGAGAGAGGAATAGCCAGACTTTTATAAAGCTAAATCTAGCCTTGGGTTTCGACGTGTTGGAGCCGATTCATTGCACTTCCCATATGACTTTTCTGCATTAAACGTATTAGTAGTAATCGCCAGTGGCACATTTTTATAGCCATTTGAAGAAATTCTTTACAGCAAAAGACCCCATCGAAGCGGCTTCTCTGTGAACTTCATCCGTTTCCCAAATTGACACCTCGCCCGATGGGTCAAGTGGTCAGTGCCCGCCCCAAATTAACGCGTTTGGCTGCGGCGGCGATGCCGGCTACGATGCTGGCGTTCGTTAACTTCAAGAGTCTTTCCTCTTGTGACGATGAGGAAGACCTTTACTTCCCACTTTTATTTCGTCACTAGATCACACTCGGCCAGAGGGTTAGCATTAGTACAGTATAGGAGGAGGACTAGCATTAGTACAGTGGAGGCAAAAGTTGGTGGCAAACGCCTGCGTTAAGAGTGATGTCGAGTAGAGGAAAGCAGAGGTGGAAGAGGTTGGCAAAGGAGAAGAGGGGGAGATGAAAGCACAGGGTCATCAAAACTGCCGACCCAATGGTAATTAACCTGAATCATTGAAGTACTCTCCTGGTAAAAGGGAGGTTTTTATCGAAAGCCAGAGAAATCCTCCAGATATTTTACATGTGAAAGGTTTTATCTCCCTCTATTATTTCTTCACTCATCTCGGAGTACGATCTACCCTTCAACCCGTCTATGTAGCCTTTCCTCTTCCCTTTCCTCCCTCGTACGTCCAACATCCTTCCGTCTATCAAGACCTTGAGCAAGCGATCACCCTTTCAGGAGTCGTAACGCGATTCGTGAGTTCTTGAGTGCTCATTTTAATAACTTTTCAGGGAAGTAGAAAAAAATTCTGGAACCACACTTCACTCAAGTGCATCAATTTATAATTTGGAAATAACCACGCATGTTGCAACATAAATGATGCTAGAATTATATTTTCAAACTTTCGTCTCAATTAAAGCACTGTTATGACTTGAATTTACGATGTGGAATTCGCAATTTAAGCGAAAACCATACATATACGTGCTTTTAATTCTACATAATACCTTGATATTTATTTGGAAACAAAATAATAATATAAAATGCGAAACAATGGTAGAAAAAATTTCAGCTGGCATAACATGGCAATGTTGATTAACCAAACACGACTGCAATTAATGCACAAGTAAAGTTTGCAACCTATCGGAGAAAACCATAAACACAAGACGAATTCGACATAGGTAGATAGCTTTCAATTTCAAGTGACTGACTATATTACGAAGGTCTGCGGTAATGGAAACTCTGGTTGGGCGCGGATACTGTAGTTCTCCCATGTTTATAAATAGTTCGCAGGGAACGAATGAAAAAAGGACCGCTGCGAAACAGCCTCATTTTTCGACACTACTGAGAATCATAAGGACTTCTTGGGTTGTCTATCGTTGGTCCCAGCCAGAGACAGCCAACGCCCGATGGGCATTTTGGGTTATTGGCCAACCCGATATAATTTGTGTGATAATTTGCATAATAAAAATGGTTGTGTAAAAGCTACACATGAATTATAAGTAAAAATCAATATTAATTTATTGCAACATTACATGGGATTTATTTCAGTCTACTGGCATCATTTTTTCAGTCTTCTTGACATTCTAGCGAATAGCACAATCTTAGAATGGATTGGCTGTAATTTGGCCCATTGTCTGTACGGCTCTCCATTCTTTGAGGCCGTTTCTTTGGATTCATCGCAACCGACCTCATTGAATGACTTGGTCGGCCGATCCGTGCACGCGTGTTGTGAACCACTCGACGCCCACGCTTCCCTCAGCCCGCTAATGAATTAGACCTTCCCGTCCCAGCCGAAGGGACAGACCCCTCAAGCTGCAACATCTTCGTGCGGACTCACTAACAGCCGGATGCATAGAAATTTTTCCGCTCTCAATCCCTACAATTTATCCTGAAAGTGAACTCTTCCTTCCTTGAGCTGCTATGTTTCTTCCTTAATACCATTTTTGGTGGCTGTTTGTACGTTCCCGTGACCACTCTGACTTTACACTTCGACAAGTAGGGAGGACACTTACGTTCTGTATAAATCTACAGCTATCGATGCCAAATTTACACACTATTTGGTATTTTCTATCGAAATCTTAATATATTGAAGTATCTGGCTTTCTCCTCCCCGTTTAAAAACAAAAGGGAGCTCACCGAGACCAGGTTCCTCCTGGGTCCAGCAGTACAGGTTATCTATAAATCACAAGAGTGAAAGATCTCTACTTCCCTCTATTTTTATTAATGCAAAATTTGCACCTTACACGTGCATCTTCGTATTATTCCGCAATCCAAAGCAGGGTCATGTGGCCATAAAAAGGAAGGGAATTGGAATAGGAAAGGACGAGGTGAGATGGGTTACAACGAATTGATGTATCACTCTGTAGCTGTTATCATCGACCAGTACTATCCTCAATATCTGCGTGAAACCCTCTTTACGTAAATGGTAGCTTCACAAATGCCTATTCAGTTTTCCTCGACATTCATCAGGGAGAACTTTCATATTTTTGGCAAAAACATTAGTCGAAACTTAGGGACATAAATCTGCAATTTACTCATGGCACTGCGAGCCGCCTTTTAGGAGGGTGGCATGGGGGGACTTTAAGATAACAGCCATGAAAAATGAAGGGAACAGAGAAAAAATTGGGTGATGGATAAGACGAAAGTGAAGTGTATGCTGAAAGAGCGCATCATTATCTCGCTGTTTTTATCATCATTAAAGTTAAGCGGGAAAACTAATTTTTCGTAAGTTTGGAAGACGAAGAAAAATTTTCGGCAAAGTTTGATTTCTCCTCTGCTGCTTGATATATCTTCGTGTAAGAAATATCCCCCGTGTGTCAGTATAAATGGAAAAAAAATGAAATTTTGATCTATAAAACCTAATACGCACTTTTTCATGTTCTATGGCTACTTACAAATGGCTGCGTTAAGAGTGATGTCAAGTAGAGGAAAGCAGAGGTGGAAGAGGTTGACAAGGGAGAGGAGGGGGAGAGGAAAGGGCCGTCAAAACAGCCGACACAGTGGTAATTCACCTGAAACCTTCTGCCTTGAACAGGGTTATGTTAGCATTAACTCAAACGTTCACTTTTTAAGCGTCAAATCTTCCCTTTGAAGTTTTTTCAGCCTAAGTTATTGCAATAGTCGTCACATTTGCGCACAAAACTACCAATGCTTATATATAAATTATCTTAAAGTACAGACTCCAAAATGAATTAAAAACCACAAAAATGTTCACGGAATGCAAAATCGTTATGTTTGTCTTGGCTAGCAAGCGATACGGATCGATAAATTGCTAATCGAACCAAATGTGAAACGTTGTGATAAATTACTAAGATTACACATATTTTTTTAAAGAATCTTAGGTTAAATTTTTTCTCGAAAATCGAAATCAAGCATACTCTAAAGCACGGCATGTACCTTGCTCCGAAGATATTACAAGGCATTGTTTTTCTCATGGAATACCTCCTTGCTATTAAGGAGTTTTATTAGCCGCCGGCGACGGATCGCTCAAGCGCAGCTGAGGGCAGATAGTGCAATAGATGACGACTGTACGAATGCTACCGGGTTACCGATATTGAAATACATTCCCTAAGAATACCTCATTCTCAGAATAAGCACAAGATGCATATCATGATGGGAAAAAGCACGTTATGATTTACAAGGGAAAACAAGACGGTCGTAGGAAAAAAATAGAGAAAAATATCTTTCAAAAAGATCCCTATTGTGGTAAACTATAGTCAGATTCAATCGTCGTTGATACAAAAATATAGACTATGATAGCATTTATCGTAAGGGTTAATAGGCCTTGGAATCGGACTACTGCAGAGGATGAATGCCCTATCTCTTTGTTTCGTATCTCATACGTCATCCATTAAATTGTGATATAACTTTCCAATAAGAAAACGCAAGGAAAAGTAGTTTTTTTATAAGAATAGCGCTACAACCAGATGATTCATCTGCTATCGACTGTTCCCGCAGGGCAGGGAACTTACGGCGAGAGGCCACCAGACGATTCCTACTAATTCTCACTTCGCGATTTGCAAACACCGCATGAGAAAACGTAAACAAGAATTATAATTATTTTTTACTATTTTTTTTATTACTATTATTTATCAAACGTCAGTAATAATTATAATCTCAACTCTTTATCAGCATACGTTGTGTGAGTAGGCACTCAGATTAAATGAGACAATGGTTGGTGAAAGTGGGTCGGTTACTTAACCCACTAATTCAAAATAACAACCGCATCACGCTAACAACTCTCCAGACAATCACAATATTACACAAAGACGCAATAATCGTTGTGTTGTAATTTTATTTAACACGAAAACAATGTCAGTCTTCTAAAAATTAATTTTTTACTTTAGCCACAAGAGGAAATGCCGGTATAAGATCGAGGAACCTGGTCCATTAGCGTTGATCGCATTGCCTAGGAGTCCCGTACCTCGTTCTGCCATAACCCTCTGCGAAACAATTAAGTGGAACTGGAGTGGGGCGATGTGAGAGCCGAGGGAGAGAGAGAAAAACAATTGAAACTCGCTCAAGCGAGAGCCATAGAGTGCAGTTTTTATCCGTCGTCCGCCGCGAGAGCGGAGCGAGCGCCGCACAGTGGTTGTGAATGGCGTCACTAGCTTCATTTTCCACGGAGGAAACATTCGAAGGTTGATCATCGTTCCTCGGTGAATTCCATCAGGAGTGAGTCCGAATAACTCCATGAAACAATAGTTCTGCCGTCGCAGCATAATTTTCAGACGATTTTTTTCTTAACATCCAGTTTTTTAGTGCTTGACGTTGGCGAAAGAAATTTTCTAGTTTGACTAAATCGATGCGCAGTACTCTTGAGTTGCTTGCACGTGAAATGTTTTGCCATCACGGTCACGGTTTATTTTGCTCACGTATCCAAACTTGCTGCTCTCCGTTTCAAGAGCCCAGCTACTGAAGGGCACCGTGAACTTCACGACTCAAAACATTATATCCGCAAGTGAACATATGTAATCGTTTTTCTTTCATTTTAACTCAGAATATAACTTTATTTGATGTAATATTTTTCGATTCTCTCTGAGTAAACGATTCGGCTAATCAGAAGTAGCTTAGTTCACTTGATACGATGTCTTAACAAATGCACCCTTAAAAATGTTATTATAATTGGACTATTTTAGTGATATAAATTACAAAGTCAATGGACTTTTTAAAAAGTCTGAATAGTAGTTTGTTTTGTGTTCTGACATTAGTATTAACATATGAATAAAACATAACTATGAGAAAAGTTCACGATGTACAGTAAACAACTGAGTACCGTAGACCGGTACTCTACTTTTTGAAACTGGGAACATGTTTGTGATACACATGCCCCACGACAATAATTTACATTTCTCGCGCTTTCCAGCGTGGTTGAGGTATAAAATATTTCCGCAGTGTTCCAAGAAGCTTCTGCCGTTTGTTGGTTAATTTTGAAAATTAGTTCAATGAAGCGGGAACATTACTGTTAAGCTATTTTAAGTTAAGTATACTGTGTGATTTTCAAGAAAGTGTAGAAACTTCGTGATAGTGAACGATTTATAGAGCAGCTATGACTATTAAAGTAAATTCATTTGAATATGCAATACACTATAACAATTCTGTGAGATTAATGCCTTGGTGCAAGATTATTTGGTTGCATTTTTCAACATAATGAGTGGCTTGCAGAGGTAGACGTTTAACTTTGTGACAATTTAATTCACCGTCAAAAAGTCGCCCAATCATATCTTATCGCGCTAATTGTTAATTTTATGTTTCTCAATGCCTTGAATATATGGATGTAAGATTGGATAGCCTCAGTATCGCAATTATACATACTATTTAGTACAATATGGGCCAAAAAGAACTCTCGTCGGAAGACTAAAGCATCTTATTCTTTACACGAAAGTGATGCATAGTATGTTGTGTATGGAGAATCAGATAGTAGTTGAAATAAAACAGGCTCTGAATCAGATGCCAATGTCATTCTTACGATCACGGAGTAAAATAAGATGCGCGTTTATATTTTCCTGGTTTTTCAGGGTAAATATTATCCATAAATGGTCACTGAAATTAATGAACCAACCTTCTGCAGTGAATGTGACGGTGCGTTCAGGCAAACACTGGAGATGGCCTAGTGAGAAAAACGAGGTCTGATCCCAAGACAAAGAAATTGTGAGCAGCGAGACGAACAAATAGTGATCAGTGTGCTCCTAAACGAAGACGGAAACGAAACCGAAATTCTACCTTCATTATTATACATTTGTTTCCTTATGTCTTTCCGAGTACTTTAATAACTACTATGTGTTCAAATTTGTTACAAATGTCAAAATATAGACAATGACAGAGGAAAATTTGGCTTTCACAGAGTTGTACTTCAAGCAGGGGTAACTTTCTCACCGTTTTTATGTGAATATTATCTGCCCAAATAATGGTTTATTATAGGACTGATCAGAAATTAAAAGATGGTTCTGAGCAATAAAATAATATTTTTTCAAATATTCATATTATTTTCAAAAACAAAAAAGCTATATTTAAGTACGGCTAACGGTATATTTCTTATTCGATTTAATTTCTAAACTCAACCACTTTGGGGCGTCACAGACACAGAGAGGTATCCACTCTTTAGTTCTATTATCAGGCTCTGAAATGACACTTATGAGCTGAAAACGTGGTCGGTAATTAAAATTAGTAATGAAAATAGTTAGAACTCCGCTTTTTATGGTTCATTCGAAATGTGAAAAGCATTGAGAAAGAGATGTCATAAGTTATGTCTTATTATTGTTTAAGGAAAACTCGCCTTACACATATAATCTTGCGCGGCGTGGTCCCACCTCTGATATTAATATTATTGCGTTCAGAGGAAATTGGCGCCACTACTTCCGCCATCCGATATTATAATATAACACCATAACCAGAAAAAGGTAAAAATTGGCAACTAATTACGGCAATATGAAACCATTTTTGCCTCGCCGCGTAATTTCTACCCTAAGTGGGCTCCTATTTCGAATCCGCGGGGGCGGGGCCGGCTAACCGTCGCGTGGACCCATCCCGCCAGCCATTCCTCCTGTCGCCTCTCTCGCGGGAACGTCTTATCCCACAGGGCGCTTCCAGGAAACTTCTGCGTCCGGTCATTAAAATGACGACGAAGGCGGAAACAGGATACTCCCACGGAGAGTTCTGTTCCCTCAGGAGAGAGTCCCCGTGTCGCTGGGAAGGGCAAACTGTGAGCGCACTTTCGCTTCCACCTTAATCATCTGCTCGGTTATTAGGTTCCTCGTCAATTGTCGCGGCAGTGTTCGCTTTCAGCTATTTCTCCGGCCGTCATTAAAAGCAAACCACTACACATTTGCTACTTGCGTGGTTGTCACTTTCGCACTCTTGGGCAAGGGCTACCCGCAAAGATTTTAACCCATCCCAAGGTAAAGAAACCCGGAGCAAAGCAAAGAAATCTAGAGTAAAAGTTAGTATGATTATCAGCATTGTTTAAGAAAAATATGTCCATGGTGTAATTCATGACGAAATCGTCGCAGAATGGAGTGAAAAACAGAAATTATGAATAGAAAGATATGAAGAGAAAGTAGTCATAAGCTGATTACATATTAGAAAAATATGAGCGAAGTGTTCTCTAGCTTTTTGCAGTTGAAATAGATTTTAATTCAATTTGAATGCCGACTCATGACTCAGCACGGTAACGCAGATTCGGCCGTCAGGCGTCACTCACCGCAGCCCCGTTCAAGGAGCCTTGAGCACTGCACAGGCCTTCTGCTGCCAGTAGGGACCTCTGAGCAACAGAGGGAATGAAAAGGAAATACCTTTCGGACCGGATAATCTAGAGCAGAGTGACTTACGCAACTCAATAGAGGAATCTCATAAACTGTTGATATGGTGTATCTTGAAGCAACGTCATTTTATTGCAGCGGATCTTTAACTTTTTATAGTTTTTTTAAATTTAACAACTATGCTGCTGTTTTAAACTACTCTCTCAAAGGGCCAAAGCTTTGGGAAGCTCAATCTTCCTCAAGCTAATATTAATATTTGTAATAATGTTGCTTTTGCCACATATTTCCTATTCCTTGGATCTTTTCCCCTCTCCGTCCTGCGACTCTTTAGATAAGCATACCTGATCTTCACCTTTCAAGACTTTCCTGTCCTTTCTTCTTCCCGTGCCTAGGCCGTACTTTTAGACAAAGACTTTGTAAGGATCATAATAAATGGAATATTCCAAACTAGACGAGCAAGAACAAACGCAAAAGCCATCTAAAACAAGATAGGAAACAGAGTTCTGCTATAAAGCAGTTGAAAGGGTAAGACTGCAACCAACCTTCTTAGTATCTAAAATTCTAATATTCGCTAAAATTCATCTAGTATATAATCCCATACGGAATACTTTCAACCATTTTATCGTGTGAAGATGTCATACCTCCTGAAATTTCTCATATAAATCAGCGAGGATAGCATTAGCCTCGGGTAAATAAAAAAAATGCTGCCTATTCTTTAAGTTTAGAGAGTGCTTCCGATACGGTTTATCTTTCCCCATGCTATTCTTCAAACTTGAGAAATGGACGCCATCAGTCATAGCGGAAGAGTACTACCTGACTTATGAGCTCATAGCCATTTGAGGCAAGGATTGGTCACAGATGCAGAACTACACAATGCTCCTCGTAACTTTTGCGCGATAAATGGACACGAGGACGCGAGAAGGAGAAGCCTACTGCGTCTCATCGCGCGGACTGCGATCTTCACCTTCTTAAGTATTCATCTCGCGACAGACACCCCGCGAGGCTGGATCCGCCATAACTTTTAATCCAGCGAGTCAACGCTACATCTGTGAATCACTTCAGGAGGCGGCGAATGTTCCAATTGGGCACATCCATTCGCGCCATCTCGCCCGCGTAAATGAATCATTTCACCCTGAAATATGGAGTCACCGGCTCCCGAGCCCAGCCCTAGGAAATGAAGACGCTTGCTGATTGCTCCCCGAGTGGCGGTGACTCATAAACGCAAATAGATTGATGGCAAAGGAACATTCATTTCCTCAATAGCGAACTACTGACTTCTGCCATTGCTTCTACACGTGTAATCCCTAGCAGGAGTGGGTGATTTGCAATGCCATTTGACCATAACCTCCTCAATCTTGATACCTGCACATAACTATAATACATTACTTTAAAAATATGCAAATTAAGAAGAATTCCAAACAGCTAACTCATGCAGGAGGGAAACAGTTAGCTGATTTGATAGTGGAGTTGATGAGCTGCGATAAACCAATCTTCGAATTTTTGCAACTGCCTTTGCTTGCGGAAAATTTGTTTAAAACCTATTTAGGAAACGATAACCAATTTGAAAGTAGCACCCAGAATAATCCTACTTGTCTGAATATTTTCTAAGTATTTTGCATAGCATAAAAATTACGCTCTAACTATTAGGTACATCGCATATTTAGATCATACCGATATATCCTGAGTTGAAAGCAACCCGCTATCCTCAAATTCTTCTTCGCGGCTAAACTCTTGGTAATAATATTTTCCCTATTCACATCATTCCAATACCATCGCTTTCATAGTCAAATTTGAATACATACTGTTTAAATCTCAGAGAGTGACAATTTTGATTTCAAAGGGGGATTCAAGGGTTTAAAGGTTTAGCATAACGGGTTGCGTTACCTACGGCGGATTAAAAACATATACTAATTTGCAGAGAATCGGTCACCGATAATAACACGCGTGCACGAAGATAAGTGATGAGATTGAACCTAATCATTCAGCAGACTTGTTCCACCAGATTGTTTTTTGAGAGTGCATAAAATAGTTCTACCAATGGAAAATTATAAAATGGGTAATAGTTTATTTCATTTGACAAGTTTAGAGCCATGAAATGGATTCTTATCTGTCATTTACGTTCTTCTATTTAAGTTGTACATAAATGCGAGTGCTAGTATGAATAAAATTGCCATAGAGTGCTAGTCTGAATAAAATTGCCATAGAGCCAAAAGAGAGTAGTAGGGTAACCTAGGAACACGTTGTTAAGAGACGATAAAGAGGCCATTTTTTTCCATAGGGTGGATTCCGGTCCTTAAGCCATTCGATCCTTCCTCAAGAGCAGTAACAGACTCGGGATGTTGTAAGGCAGGCATTTTCCCTTGAAAGCCATTGTGAAATAGCGAGAGGGATTCTTTTTGTAGCTTTCAAAAGGGGCATAAAGCGAAAGGTAAGTGGAGAATATGGAATGTTCCCAAGTCCCAAGGGAATGTGAAATGGACGGGAATACGCTCTGCTTTCGTTCGCGATGCTGTCGATCTACGGCAGTCCGTTCCCAGACCACTTTCTACACCATTTCCCCGCCCGACCCACCCCGACCGCCATTAAAATGTTCACTGGCCGTCAGCACGCAATGGATGCGGCATCTACATAAAAGGAAAAAAAACAGCTCCTTAATTTATTTTCCTCGGCAGCGCCACTTAAATCAATGGAAAACCATTCCAACGGTGAACTAATTTGAACACGGTGATTGGCTGATTGGTTTGAAACGTTCTTATTAACGACGTCAGTTCGTCGACCTACCACTCTATACCAAAGAGCAGTCCTTGACTGCAATTTGGAGGTACATGACGTCACTTTGGTAGGGAAAGCGTGTTGGGGATCACATGACATGCCACAAGAGAGTTGGTGTGGGAGAAAAACTGGATGTTTCACTGGTGCTTTCACGGCGTTTACGTTTGAAGTTAGTAAATGGAAGAGCCGTGGTAAGAACCACATGGGTCACAATATTCCTTAGAAAGAATACTTATTATTCTACTCGCAATTAAGTACCCTACTGTATTTATGATTATGAACCATGGAAGGAAAACATATTGAAATCGACAAGTGAACCAAAGAAGTCCATATTTTAACTTGCCCCATGAGATGTCTAATAATATCAAAGTGAATGATTAAAAAAATAGCGGGAAGTTATAAACAAAGGAGTGAAAATCGTTTCGTACAAGTAAAATTGGATAAAAAAGGAGAAAATAAAGAAAGAGATGATTAAAAAAGTCAATAAGAACACTCTTCGCCAAGAGCGTCAACTTGCATGATGGCTCAATAAAAGACGAGATTATAAAAATGAGGTTTTCGTTTAATAGAGAAGTAAATCATCAACTTTTATCATCACACAAAAAAGTCCAAAATAAGAAAATAATTTCGACCTAAGTCCAATTGTTTCAGCTTCCCATTACATTCTCATGTAATAATTTCAAAACGCTCATGAGAAAGTACTTTAAGCGGTGCTGGAAATGGTAGCTCGTTTACTGTTTTTTTCCATATTCATTCATAGAGCTACTTCCGCAGCACCGCACACAGAATACTAGACGTCACATTACTTTTAGACGAATGGAATACAGGTATGCAGGTCTGCATTCAATTCATGGCGAAATATGACCTCCTATTAAGAAACACATCAGGCAGGCTTGGAAAATTTACGATGGGGATAAAATCAATACAAACCACGCCTTGGTACACTCTGGAAGATGATGATTAGTATTCATGACGTTAGGTACTTAGTATTCATATTATTTGGCTCACTTCACGTCTTCACACATGTCGTAAATCCTCCGACGTACACACGGCCCCGATCGTCCCCTGTTTCAAGCGCCAATCTGTGCTCCCGAGGGCTAGAACACTTGGCGTGCGAGCGGCGTACACAGCAGTTGCGTGAGTGAGGGGTGAGTTCATGTGTGTGATCACCTGTTGGCGTTCGTCAAGAGGACATCAAGCGTTCTCTCCATCCAGCCCAGCTAGAGCTTCTTCCTCGTTCTTCTTGCGGGAGAAGGGCTTCAATTGTTGGCGGTGCAATGGAAGTAAAGTCCCTCACCAATAATGGCCTCCCACCCCATTCGATGTTCGAATGCGTCCTTCCCCCTCGCCACGTTGCCCCGTTAAACCCCGCCGGTGCGCTCCAGATGTGCACGCTCACCCTTTCTCTCGGGCCGTGTTGTCTCAGCAACCCTTGCCCCTTTCCGCACCATTCTCGCTGTCGTCACTCGCCCACTAGTGGGGTTCAAGGCGCGTGATTTACTCGGGTTACTAATTAGTGGAGTGACTGCAAACGGATTCCCCGGGACCCCGCTCATGGGCGCGTCTCGAGCACACAGACTAGCTTGAAAGATTTCCCGTAGCGCTTGCAGCTGTCGCTCAACCCCCCCACCCCCTTCTCTCTTCGTCGAAATTATCGGATGCGTCACATCATCGACTGCGTGATGAAGCCCTCACCCTTCAGAGTGTGATAAATTCGTTGTATTTTGCCAATTGTCTCCCTCGACACCTGATATCCTATTAGATAGAAAATGTGAAAAACGTTTTATCGTTCACTTATTGTAGTTCGAGCGAGATAGTTCCCTAGACATAACTGAGACCAAATTCGAATTTTACGCTTTCATTTCAGCAGCTGTGGGTCACATGAATTAAATATTGCATTAACAATGGTCGAACGGTATACTATTATAGGACTAAAATTCTAAGTTATTATATAACAATATCTACGTAAATCTTAAACTTCACCCACTTCCTTCGCGCAGTAAGTTTAAAACTCCTTCAAAACGGAAGGTTTTCTTGTGATCCCGAATAATTTAATCGGTGACAATACGGTTAATTTTCAAAAATAGTTGGGAAAATATACAAGCACCCACAGTTAATTTTTTGACGAGATTTGGGTGCTAGAAATTCATTATTTTTGCAATAAGGAATGTCCGCAGTCCATACACGTACCATTTCCCTTGCTAAAGGGCTGGAATGTTTTGGGAAATATCTCGGGAAGTGATGAGTAAGGGGTTGAATTTTTTGCATCTTTGGAAGGGTGAGATATTTTCCATTAAAATGAGACTACATTCATTGATTTATAGGTGAAATGATATTTCGCTCAAACCACCTTAACCTGACACAATCTGATATCACGAAGCAGCTCTAAGAGCTTTTGTGAATTGATACATTAAAATCTGAACCACTCCTTTATTACGTAGTCTTATTAACACCAGAGAAAATTTTTCTGTTCTCATAACATTACTATCTCTGTATAAAAATGGCTGGTGTGTTTAAAAATTCAATGAGGCGAAAACTGTTCAAATCTTACGAAATCGCCAGGAGGGAGTTTGAAATAATACTGCGTTTTATTTGTGCAAGATTTTTGCCAGATTAATTTCACAGTTTTGAAAAATCTTTGATTTTTTTCACAATACGCAACTGCGCAAATAATTAATCATTTATTTTTGCACTCTTCCATTACAACGATAAATTCTCAAAAAGTCAGTGCATGAAAATCAATCTTTTCCCCAAAATCTAAAAACCACCTTTTATGAAGACGTTGATTTATGGTCAGTTCATGATTTATGGATTTAGAAGTGCAGAAAGAGTACATTCTAGCACCAGGGGATTTTTAGAAGTATTTTTTTGCCTGCTCATATCATAATCCGATTTTATCACAATTCATGGATACAGACGAAACGTTCCCCGTCTAGGAATTTATTTCTCCGAACAGTCCTAATATTTTTTTTAGACTCTCACAGAAATACGGTACGAATAGATTCATGTGCATCGCTCGAATGAAAGAAGAAAGGAATATGGAGAGAAACAGGGAAAGGATGTGGGGAGGTTGAGGGACTTCCAAGATTTATCGGAGAGTTCGGGAGAGACGCTTTGGCGGGCGGGAGGAGCGGGACGATTCGACGCTCTATAGCGCTCCTCTGCTCTGAAAAACGAATGCTAAACCTCAATGTGATATCCGTATGCGTGAAATAATAATCCTCCGCGAAGTCGAAGCGAGATGCGAGGGGAAGATTGAACAAAAGTGGATTCTTTGGGATGTGGGGCACCTGCGCCGAAAGGGAGGCGGAAGAGGAAAATCCTTAATCGTATAAAAACGGGATAAGGGAAAAGGCAGAGTGGAAAGGTACGAAAGCATAGACGAGAGAAATCTCTCTTTCTCTCAGAGCGCAGCCAAAAATGAGCAGGACGATTCCACAGCTCGCTCGCATCTTCTACTCATCATTCTTTGTTTTTCATTTTATTTTTGCATCGGCATTCCCGGAGCGTGAAACAGAAGTTTTTCCGAAAGGAATTTGTCGCACCGCCTTGGATCGGAATAAACGGTTTCACTCCAAGCGATCGTCGAGGGAAAAATATATACACATCTACATATTAATGAATAGCGAGGGGAAATGGATTTGATTTATGTTTCATACACTAATGGCGTTCCGGAACGAGAGAGAGGTAGGAAAAGTGATGCGGGGAGGATACGTGGGGGAAGGGGAGGGAGTCCTCCGGAAGCGGAGGAGATAATTCGGTCGGCTGGGGAAAGGGCGTTGCAAGTGGAGAGGGCTTTCGTCTTCTTTCCCTCATTTTTAACTCTCTTTCTTTTTTTGTGCCTCAAATCTTTTTTCCGAGGCTTTTCCCCCCTATCTCCTCTCCCCCCCTCGCTCTCTCTCTCTCGTGCATTTTCGCTATTCATTCGTCGCAAAGTGCAGTCGGAGGCGAACGCCGCCGTTGACGCGCGGAGAGGAGGATGAGTTACGAGCCGGGGAATGAAACAAATGAAGTAGGAAATGGGGCGCTGGAAAGGAGGTGTAGTACCCACCTAGAATGTGAGCGCATGAAGAGTGTGTTCAGGGGGGTGGGGGGGGAAGGGGAGAGAGGCGTAGAGGATGAAAAAATCGATCTTTTTCGGTGTGGGGGAAGAAAAGTAGACGAGATGAGGAACAATGACTTTTGAGGGGAGGATGAGGGAACGACTAGGGGTGTGCAGGACGATGAGGACGAGAGAGGAAGAAAGAAAGAAAGAGGGTGTGAGGGATTCAGACGGTGACGCTGAGAACGTACTTGAAGGGCGCAAAAGGTCTTGAGTGCATGCTGGAGAAGGGGAGAGAGCGAGACGTGGAGGAATAGCGTAGTGTTACCGCTTCATATTCTGAAATTGCTATGTGCGATGTAATTCCATTAGAAGAATTAAAAATTCATGATAAACTGACTCCCGGTGAGGAAAATTTCCTCGGACGTTATTTTCTAAACCATGTCCCACGGCAATAAATTTCAGTGAAATTTGGTACTTAAGCTCGAGACATTTTTTTGGAAAATAAAATGGTGTACAAAACATTCGAGAATGTAAACGGAAAGGGATTATTGAAATAGGATTTGGGATGCATTCATATAAACAGTTAATACGCGCAAGGAGAATCTTCGAACGATTTCCATCACTAATATTGAGATAAATATCCATAAAACGTTAGATTTCGTGAAACAATTGCCAAATATTTTACGCTAAAAATTCACATCGGTGTAATCCTTTGCACTGAGGCAAATTAATTATAGTAGAGAGGTCACAAACTGTCGTAATTCTCAAACATCCTAAATCTCGCCATAGATCCCTAAGGCGATTATGAGTGGACTAGGGTAAATAAGTCTGGACCGAACAATTTGAGTGCTAAATGTAGCGTGGATAGAGCTAAAACGGCGACATCGGATTAGCTGGCACCCTCTGAAGGTTTTTTTTCTGCTGGAGTAGTGTGTGTGTTTCCGAGGTTGCGGCCACATGTGTGAGTGAGCGAAACTGGAGAATTGAGTGGATTGGGTGCATGGCGGGGAAGAATGAAAAAAAAAAAGATTTTCAGGGATCCAGGCGCACGAGAAAAGGGGTATGTGGGTCAAGAGAGCGGAAAAGGGGGTTTCATTCGACGGTCGAGGGGTATTTGGGATCAAGTCGAGGCACCACCCACCACACACACTCACCCCCCCTCGAATGCCTCTTACCCCCGATTCCACCGAAAAACCCTTCTCCTCCTCCGCTTCCCCCTCTTCCGAATCGCGAAGGTCTAGAGTGCGATGGATGGCGGGGGTGGGGGAAATAAATAAAATTTCACGTCTACCATTCGAGAACCTCCCCGTCCTTGAGGGAAATGAAAGGAATAGTTCAAACATGAACCGCGCAAAGTTTTAATTTCCGATCTCGAGCGGTTAATTTTACATTCATGAGCTTCTTTTTAACCTCCTGCCTTCTTTCTCTTCGTCTCTTTTGTGAGGGAGTTGAGTCGGCGGTGGTGAGGACGGGCGTACGAGTGAATACGACCGTTTTTCTGCAACGCAAGAGGAGAAAAGACCTTTTATGAGAACCAGGAGCAAATGGGACAACGATTGTGACGGCGTCAACTTGTGACACGTACCGTGCCTGGTGAACGACGCAATCTATCCTTAAAGTCTAGCACAAGGATTTCTCTGCAGGTAAAGTGATTTTATTTTCCTACGCCCATGCAACCTCATTTATTTCGCATTTCAAAAAGAAACGAAGAGTTTATCATCGGATTCTTTTTTATAAAGCATTGCAAATATTTGTTTTATAAAATTGAAGAAAATACGTCACATTTTATAAATAAATACATTTTCTGCCGACAAAGATCAGTACTGGCATATTATGTTTGTTGAAATAATGTTGTTTTCCGATTATAGCTTGCCAAAATTTGAGGAAAGTTTAACTTTATTCACGGAATCTAGTTTTACAAGGAATATCTTTAGTAGATTATAATTTCTGACCTTTCTTAGTACACCTGATGATGCTGCTCTGCGGCGAAAAGTGTCTTGTCAATAAATCTAATACAATGTTGTATTGCAGTGTTAATTCTTCTTCTTCTATCCCTGAATGCCTTTAGATTATAGCAGTTCACGTTTTTAAACTCTATGAACATTTTGAGCATTTTATAGTGCCACGTAGTTACATTCCCTGGAAAGAGGATTCTCGGAAAACGCTGACTGATGGATAAAAGGCGACCTATGAGAAAGCGATAGAATACAGGGAAGTATTGCATCAAAATTTCAATCGCGACTTGGACGACTCCAATTTCTCCTCGCGAAAAATGAATGAAGCCCAAAAGCGTGGCGACATTCTTTCATGGAAAAATTCCTTCGGCGCGTCTGCAAAGTAATACCGCCCTATCCGAGTGCCTCCTCAAGGCGTCAGCAAGGTGATGTGAACGATATCTCTGGGGAAAACTCCTTCCTTTGCTATGACGGCGCTTCACCCCACGCAGAGGCCTTTTATCTCGCCCGTGAAAAAGAACCTTTCCCTCTGAGGAAGAGAACCTTTTTGCGTCGTACCGCCGAGGCTCGCATCGTGTTATTAAAATTTCCATCGCTTCCGGACGATTTGGGGCAATTCCCGATTGGACGGATCAGGTGGACGGCCAAAGGTGAATCGGCCCACACAAAAATCAATCTATTCCTGCGTCGTGGGAATTTGACCGGAAGAATGTTCGTAGGCCTTTTGTCTAAGAAGCGAAGTTTGAGGCACGGTATGATATTTATGGACAGGTTGTGAGATTAATTTTTTTCCAACAAACCATTACCATGTGGCAGGAATACCTAACTGTTCCATGATCAGCGTTTTGGTGAAGTTGGCTTGGAATTTCATCCCGTTATCGGAAATTTCTATAGAAAAAAAAGATGTTTTTGCTCACGTGAAAGCAATTCTAAAATTGAATATTATTTCGTGTTGTTACCCTACGGAGGTTTCGATGTTTTGTCAAGTAAATATATAACATTGATTTCATGTCTCTTACCTATGAATAAACAACGGTTTATTTACGCGCATAATCACGAGATTATCTTCAATTTATTGACAGGTGAAAATTACATTTTATGTGCGCTTATTGTCACTAAAATATCTACGATCGCTTTGTTTAATACAAAAGTCAAAAAATCGGTAAACTAGATTTTATCCAACTCGAAAATACGTGGGATATTACCAAACACAGCCAATATTAACGCCGAGGAAAAGCTTCTTCTGCGAACGGAATGAAATTTAAAATTCCCTCACCATTTTTCCTTTGAATTTTAGCTCAGACTAATGGAAAGTCATCATTTATTTCAATCAACTCTGTGATATCCTTTTCACTCACCCTCAGGGGCACAAATGAACATGACAGTAGATTTTTCAGCCTTTTGCCAAGAAAAACGCTCATGAAAAAGGCAAAACCATGTCAAGAGAAACCAATAAAGGAAAATTCGTTATTTTTGGAGCTCATTTGACGCGCAAATTGAGCTACGGCTCTGTCTCTCCTTCCAACGCCTAGTCCTTGAATAGCAATGTGTGAGTACCATCAAATGACTTCTAGTTCTCAATTTCCGCGAGATCATACCGTTGAACTACTGTTGTGAAATCCGAGCTAATATCTCGTATCTCAGGAAGCAATTCATTTTACAATGCATCCTTAAATTGGTCTCAGACTCCTCTCTATTTTCGAGACTGCCTTTCCCGAAACATTTTCGTTGATTTCTCCGATGCATACAAGGACCTACATGCAATTATTTAGAGTCATACCGTAATTCTGTGGATCATTATTGCGACAGTAGCAAGATCCTTGCACAAGAGATAATACTGGGATCACAAGTCAAATATATTCGTGTATCAGGAGTTTTCAGCGTAACCATGAATGTATTTATTTCGTATTTTGGGCTTGATTATTATTAGTTTATTTGATCAAATAAAATACACTCAATCCTTGCGATGTTCTTTGCAATGATATAAAAATTTCGTGGTGCACTAATTTTATCTCTGTTGAGACATCTGTAGTTATGAAGATAAAGAAATTTCAGGTATAATGATATTTATTTTCAACGTATTGCCTACCAACCTAAGAATCCATTCTTTAATGCCAACTTTTATCATGCGTTGATTATTACTAGACGAATTGTGTGGCAGGAATTTTCCTCAATGAACTCTTGAATTTAGTACTCATGTTAATTTTTTTAAATTACTCAAAAACGGTGGAACTACCTGTACCAGAACGGCAAATAAAGTTTATCAAGACTCGTACTTTCCCTTAGGCCTTTTCTACCACCTTATTTTCACTAAACGAGTTGATGCATAATAATTCACACGTGAGAATTGAAGACAGGCGCCAATCAATTCTGTGATTTACACAAACAGCAATGAAATAACAACTGCATCGTTTAGTGCTTGATAAAAGGTGAGGAATGACCTGGAAGACATAATATAGAGCAAATTTAATTGTGTTTTTTTTTCGATCAGTAAGTAGGGAATATTATTTTACGCACGTTATATGTATAGAGCATAAAAGAAACAAAAATATAACAAGGGAGCATTAGATGGACTCACAATAACTTCCATGAATGCTTTGCCATTTCACATTACAGTTTTTGCCGGGAAAGACTTTCTGATTGGAGCACACTCAAAATATCCATCGAAATTTGCGTGAGGAGAGAACCATTGTTAACAATGCTAACCATGACAAAAATTCACATAGCATTCACTTTCTCATTTTTTCTGGCAGTAAATTAAAAACCTTAGCCACCATAAAACATCTTTTAGACAATGTTATTCGAGGCTTGTTCAATTGATAATGAAGTTCGCTTCTTGATATATATTTAAATTTGTCAGGAAACACTGAGCATTTTGAAATATTTTGCATAGACTAATCTTGATGCTTTCAATATTTTCAAACATCTTAGTTGTATATCCCAAAGAGCATGAATGAGGGATACTATTGCTCATGAGAATTCTTTAAAGCAATTGCTCAGAAATTTTTTTCTGCAAAGCTGTTGAGTGCTTCGACGTAATTATGTACGCTCTGCCCCAGTAGACATTACCTTAGGTTGTTTTGCAGCATACAAGGACGTAATAAACGTTATATTATAAATGAAAGCGTGTATTCGATACGCATGAAACAAAATTTTGATAACGTATTTCTAAGACATGTGTTTTCAACTCATACATATTCCTCCCAACGTAGGGCACTATCAAAAATCACTCCCAAATATTTAAAGTCGCGGACCCTCTCAATGACTAGACAGACAGCTCAGTTCACATATTAATGGTATTGCATCTTCCAGTTTTCCCAAAAGTGTTTCCGAATCCATCCTATCTCTAAATTGAGGCATTAATAGCATAAGATTTAGCGACGAAAATGCCATCCTCGGCCAAACTTCTCGTCTAACTCGGTAGAATAAGGTTTTAGGGGAACAGTTGTAACTCCACGATCTACGCCCATAGGCGGGAAAAATATTTCTCTGGCCAAATTGGGTGTTGAAATGTCGCCGGATGATGTGCGGTGTAAACAAATGCCGGAAAAGACACTGGAAAGAGGCGGGGGGGGGGGGGGTAGACGAAAAGTAGTAATGGAAATTAAGGTGGGGGAGATCAAATGAAACGTTCGTGATGGAGGGCGGCAGAGAGAAAGTAATAAAAACGTTAACGGCTCCAGGAGAGGAAAGGCAGAGGGATAGAGGGAGTGGAATTAATGGCGGGGGGGGGGGAGGGCAGAGAATTGCGAATTCTCCTTGTATATATGTCGTTTCTCCCTCGAAATCCGTCCACGTCGCGTTAAATGGCGTCGTGATCGTCCGGGCCTTTTGACTGCGCTTTCTGTGAGTGTGTGCGTCTCGGCGCTAGTGTGTATTAGCGGACCACCATTTCCCCCCCCCCTCCTCCTCCCTTACGCTCCGGACACTCCCCACTTCGTCCCCTTGCGGTAATATTTCGCAGGATTACGTGCGTCACCATTGGGAGAGGGGGAGTTTGGTGAGGAGAAGAAATAATCGCCTTACGCACACAGGCCGAGTCGTCACCCGAGCAACACTCGTGTGTCCCTTCGGTCGGCGGGGAAAATGGCTGAAAATGGCCGCGGAGGCGTGGTCGAGCGAGGTGGACCCCTTATTGTTTCTGTTTGTTCATTTTTTTTTTTGGTGATGGACCAACCCCTTTTTCGTGCTCCCCCATCCCTCCTCCCGCCCTCTTCGTTAACAGTGCCATCTATCAGGGGAGCCTTTGGGTTCGCTGCAGTTGGTCCCAACTGCGGTCGCCGTAATGGCGATCGCGCACGCAAGCTATTTAACAATTGACGAACGACCTCGATATCGCGGATTCGGTCTAGACGGGTTTGTACCATTGTCATTCCATTTCCGATTCTTAGCTTCGGTGTAATAAAGTCTCGCTGAGATTATCTTGCCCATACATTGACGGTTATCTTGACGCAACTGAACAGCGCAGTTGCTTTCTATATGTTTAAAACCCTTCGCACAGAGCAACGCTCTTCAAGATACATCGGCAGCGGAGTTTAATGCGCTTTGAAGTGTGTTTCAGAAGAAAAGAACTTCGAATCGCATCTACGATTACTGTTTACCTATATGTAGATTTTAAGGATTCATAGCCGACATGGGCAAAGTTTAAAATTAATTTCTGGTTAAAAGCTTTTATTTTTCATAACTTTTATTGAGTTTTACCTATTTGTTTTGAGTCAAATCTTGTAATTGAAATTAAACCAACTTCCAACGACGTAGAGCTCTGAAATTTTGCCCAAAGACCCAATTCCGGTGACAATAGAGGAATCAATTTTATAATTAATTATATAATTAAATAATTATATAATTAAATAATAGAATTAAATAATGACGATAATTCATTACAACAACGCGTTTACTGGAGGGGATTATCTCGAGTATGAGCTGTTTGCCTGCATCAAATCTTGTCACCAAAATTTTTAGTAAGCTCCCATTGATTTAGAACGGTGGAATTTTGTCCATAGACCAATGTTCTGTTACAATACAGTAATCAATCAATACCAACCCAAATTAATTAACTATTTCTTAATGTTTGAGAGATGAACCGTCACTTATGACACCTCTCTTTTTCAATGAGTCGTTCTGCTCGATTGTTGCTCTCGTTCACGGACTGATTCGTTTTAAGAAAGGCGAAAGAAAGGCTCACGAAAAAAGGCGTAGCAACACTAACACTCCCGAAAACAAATAAACAATTTACAATTATCGGGGTTGGATGCTTTAATAACAGATGTAATTTATAAAATTAGAATTTCTTCACATGTAATTTAAAAATTAAAAATTAAAAAAACAGATTTTCATTATATGATGAAGCCTCTTTATTTAAAAAGTTCGTTTTTTCTGTGTATTATAAGGATGTACTACTTTGAACATTTTTTTTTAAATCTGCAGAAAATTACCAGCTGTGATCATTGTGTATCCTAAATACCGACAAGTTATTAAGTGTTTCACAACCGCACATCTCTCAATTTATGCGCCTGGTGTGCTCCAATCTCCAATGCCTTCAAAACCTCGAATGGAGAGCTAGTAATTTTGGTGAGTTCATCCGGGCCGTAAAGAACATCCACCAAGAAGGTCATCCAGCGTAAAATTGCACTTTTTCAGGTTTCTGCAAAAATTCCCAAAAACATATAGAGTACTGCTAATCCGCACGATTGAGAATTGATACTCCTAGTACCTGATGTCGAATAAATTTGGTCATGCAACCATTTTGATGTTTTTTTTATTCTCAAAATTCGTCCGAAATGAATATTGAGCCCACTCAACTACGCAATTGCAAGCCTTTCGCGTTCCTCGCAATTACTCCCTTGACTCATACAGATTGTCACATTCCAAAGCAGGTTTGTAATCCCGCGGGATTGAAGCAGGAATTTTTGGAACATTAAAAAAAATAGGCAGTAAGGACGTAATGCATCTTTGGATGGCTGTGATCATAAAAGCGAAGCCGAATCAAAATCCGCACTCCGTGCAATGCGCACCCTTGATTGACCCGTGCATGCGTTCGCAAGCTTCCAATTGCGTGCGTAATCCATTCGCACGGGGTAATTTGGGCTCTTCTCAGTCCTATCCGTTCCTCCGATTCCAATCTGCATTCATTCATGAGGATAACAGATGAAAGAATTCTATGTTTACGGCAGAAAACGGACCTTAACCCATCAACAGTCAGCGCACGTGTATCGTTGGTTGAAAGTGATATTTGAAGCCTCATTGACGAAAGTTTGTCTTTGCATTGCTACGAAACGGAAAATAGAGTGGAAGTTAAAATATACCCGCCCGTTAAAATGTCATATACTGCCACACGGCGTAAGAAATACGGCAATTCCAAAAATCATTGCGATTTCACGAATAATATGGTAAGGAGTCACGCGCACGGGTGGAATTATAATCATACAAATGGATGATATTCGCCATGAAAAAATATTCGACTTCACCGGGGATCGAACACGGATATCTCCATTTCCGATCAGGCACCTTAGTCAGTGAGTCACTTCGGATTTTAAAACTAGTTAACTCAAACTACTTTATAATGACGAGTTCCATCCATTAGGAAATACACAGTTTATTGGGAGCTACGCTTTCAAGGAGAACCGTTTCCTGTGTAAATATTCTTCAGGCTGGAGGTGCGATGTTGCCAATGTTGCCAACTACATTGTACTTGCCTTCTATTAATTGCACATCTGACCATCCCGTAAGAGTCTTTCATTGTGTAAGTAATAATCCCTAATGTAACGAAACCATTTAAATTTAATAGTGTTGGAAATGGGATCCGTAATGACCCAGAGGTGAACCAGGGTATAAGTTTGGCAACAGCGTCCATCATAAAGCCTACAATTTTTATTAATTGTGTCACGCTCCTAATAGTGTGCCACGTTCTTCGGAAGCAATACCTGTTAGATCCTAGTGCTTCGGTGCATTTATGTCCTCCAAGTCTATATGAGTATCATTAGGAAAAATATCGACATCATATGTTCGCACCATCTCATCGTTATAACGCCCGATAATTGTGAAATTACATAAAACCCAAGGGGCTG
This sequence comes from Ceriagrion tenellum, assembly GCA_963169105.1. Lineage (NCBI taxonomy): Eukaryota > Metazoa > Arthropoda > Insecta > Odonata > Coenagrionidae > Ceriagrion > Ceriagrion tenellum. The sequence goes on along the minus strand of OY720634.1, from coordinate 139,338,875 downwards.
AATACTCAAAGATGCCCTGCCCCTTCCCCTCATCTACTCATTCCCTCCCCACCTCACGCCTGAGCAACAGTTCTCTTGCAACATCCTCCCCAAATCTCGTGAGGATTGCCCAGCACTCTCAACGTGTTACCTGCGAAGGAAAAACTAACCAGCCGAGAAAAAATATGCTAGTACATTGCGAACAAATTTCACGCGAATGCAATTTATAGCGCACTCAGCCCTCGGTGCTTGCACGATTGATGTGTCTTTTTTCCCTTCATCGTAGTGAACTACGAGGCGTCGAGTGTGAGATTGATTCCCTGAGGAAATCGCCGAATATACATTCATTTTTGAGTAGTCTTCCCGCGTAAAGAATGGAAATATGAGCTTATTTTTAATTTACGGCAACTGATTAACCTAAATTTTGTTATTTTGATGCTCATATAAATTTTATTTTCTCTGGTTAAAAAATAACGTATTAATCAAAATATTTTTCCAAACTTCAAGGTAAAAGTTTTTTACCAACGATAAATAATACATACTGAGATTTTCAAGGAGATGAACAACAAAGTAACTAACTGACAAGAACACTTTTGGTGCTCATAATCTGCATACTCTTAAGTATTTACCATTTTATTTTTCACCAAATAATGGCTAGAAAATTTCTAAACTGCTGAAGTATCCTTCACCTAAAATAATAACAAACTATCGACATTGTTGAGTCATTTTCAAGAGGTTTTTTCACGATATTTGATAGCTAAAGAGTAGTAATTACCAGTGAGACAGACTTCAAAGCCATTGATGTTTACTCTACTCACTGAATAGATTAAGTCACTATTTCCATGCAAGCTATTTCTTTTCTTAATGACTTTCACAGGAACAAAGGAGACTTTGTGCTTTCATTCTCCTATTACAGTCCAAAGGTCCCTTTCACTCACAGCCGTGGGCTATTTACTCCCGTTTGAAAAATTCAGCAATCAATTCGACTCGAATATCCTGTATTAATGGTTTCCCTTGAGATAATAAACACTAAACTAATGTATAAACAGTGGAATTCAATAATCATTGTCCAATTTCCAGGGTACGATTCTTTTTAATAATTTTCTGCCCATGTTCCTTAATTGAATTTCGATGTAATATTTACTTCGGTGGAAATTCGTTTATAATTCTTTTCGTAGGCAGTGGAATATCTCCATAGTTAGTTTGACAAAAGTGAGACAAGACGTTCGCGCATCTAAGGCCGGAGAAGTTAATAAAGCCGGGGGGGTATTAAAAATTGCTCCTCGAAGGCAAAAATGAATTGGGATTAGCGTGGATATTTGAGTTAATGTGCAAAAAGTGACATAATTTCCTGAAACGATAGCTCTACGAACATGTGTTGATGCAAGAGCTCTGGGGAATCGTTAAACCTCAAACATTCAAGCATATATCATTACCTAATAGGTAAACATTCAAGACTATCCGCAAAGCAACATAACCAAACGAAATGGTATCGATTACGATAGGTCAATATTTGCCTAGATCTGAATAAAAAGTCTAGTCTTTTAAGCCTTTACGATCAGAATCACCTCTATATACTATGGCCAATAACATAAACTCAAAAAGCACATAACGGTGAGAAATAATCCAATCCATTTTTTTTAACCATGGTAACATTTATCTACATAGAATTATAATTCGTCGTTTTCTGCTTTCTTTCTACAGTCCATTTTTCCTTCGACTTTCAACAATATTTTTGGATAATGTAAGCCGATATAATGAATGTGAATATCTTGAGTTATCCCCCCCACAGATGTTGCAATAGACTACTTCTTATCCCATCTATTATTCTTAAATGGTTGCTTAATTTTTATTTCTGTTGAATAAAATATCCTTGGGTCCGAAAAAATGGGTAATTTCAGGGCTTCTGTAGTCGTCATGGAAATGCTACTGCCAAGATTTCGACCTTATACTACGCTCGCGGGTCTGGCATATTGAGATCAATTTTTGAGGAAAAATCAGCGAGTAAAATAAGGAAAAATATGTAATAGTAGGTAATCCACATTATAGATATTTAAAAACAATGTCTCCAGGATTTGCAGCGTATTGTCTATTTCTTACTAAACGTTTCACTCCTAGTACCGTGAGCGTGGTCAGGAGAATGAGAATGACGTCCGGAGAATGACGACCCTCACAGAACGAGGAGCGAGAGATGAGTTAGAAGTACCCGATATGCAAAAAAATCCCTAATACATCATTTTTATTGAGTCAACAAGCTACGAGAGTCTTCATAACAAATTATGATTTACGAATACCCAGTTACCTCACCAGCTTTTCCTTCGATCATTCCTAAAATGTCATAAATTGAGTACCTATTAATCTATGGTTGCAGGTTCTTTAGTTTTCTATTTTTTCGAGTCTTCTTAAACACAAACTAAAAAAAACACATCAGAGGAACATAAATAAGTGAATTCATTTTATAAGTAGTCCAAAATATCATCATAAGGAGAAGATACTTTGCATCACCGCAAAACTTCTAATGAAAATGAGCAGATAAATTGTGGGAGAAGTGACTGGTACTTTAAAGTTGATGGTGAGTCTTATTTGTACAACACATTATATTGTCGCCGAGAATAATATAGATACATTCTTAATTTAACAATGGAAAATTATACAGTAGCAACAAAAATACTGTAAAGTTTTTTTTTTGCGTTTTGCAGCTTCAAAATAATGACCGCCAACAAGAATTATGCTGAATTAAAGGGGAACTTGATGCTCCTCATAGTTGTAACCTGCTGGTAGATCACACAACTTAATGCTAACACTTCGCAGTTCGGCCTATAAACGAACTTAATTTTTTTGGGACGGTGCAAAATATTCCATCGAGGAACAAACTAACCCTATTTTAAGGAATGGCAGATATGCGCGCGGAAGAGGAAGTTCTTAGCACGGGGCCCGCTCATCCGAAAGAGACGATATGGAAACGCCCTCCGCATCCGCGGTGCGTGTGTTTTTCAGTCTTCGCTAAATGGACTCATCGTCGCTCGTCAGCCGTCCTCGTCCACGGAACAATGTCCACAACAATATTTCCCTCGCTTGCAAACGGGCGTGGTTTGGGGATGATGGGATGGGGTGGATGAAAATGTGACGCCTTAGCGAGCAAATCGTGGAAGTGAAAACTGCACGCATGAATTTTTACAGCCTCGCATAAATTAAAGCGAGTCAGACATGGGAATCCATAAAAAGCTGGTAAAATGTTTTTATTTACTAATGCACAGCTGCGTAGCAAGCCACTTTCTGCGGAGTCGCAGCTACTTATCGCCCGAAAGCCAACTCACGCAAAATCCCCCGCCTCACAAAGTCTCTTCCATCTCTCTTCTCATTTGTTTCACCCCATGAGCTAGACCGGCTAGATTGCGAGGGCAGTATAAACTCCAGAATTCCATTAACCCAGTGCTACATTTTCTTCGAAGGGCTTCGTACCAAGGCTACGATTGAAATCGATTCGCGACAAAATTACATGCAAGCTATTGTCCTTCATCACTACCCGAGTAAATGAAATTATCAGCTCGAAAAACTCGTCGGCTATTGTAATATGACGTTTACTGAGCATTCACTGAAAGTTGTTTAGGTATGAACCGTGCATTAGAAGGATGCCCACCGAAGTTTCTATTATCGAACTTATTTAGAGATAATTTACTCTAAGATGGTGTGCAAACATAAGGACTTAATACTTGGAATCATATTAACGTATTTAAAGTTTTGAATGCTGAGGTGAGTGCTCAAAAATTCCAATATACATGAAGAACCCATTTCAAAGAAGAAATTAAATCCTACTGCAAAATAGAAATCTTCAAATATAAAAAAAGTCATTGCAAGGAAGTCGATTCCGTAGGAGTATCGCTAAACAATGACACTTAATTCTATAGTCAGTGCCTGAGTAGTCACCATCATTCGGGAACTAATTGAGAAATTCTACGCCAAAGATGAGAAATTTAGGCAATAACAAAGATATAGTATACCGAAAGGCACAATAGAAAAACGTGTTTTGGAAATTACTTGATCGGAAATAATATACTGAACGAAAAAAAACGAAACAGAAAAATTGGTCCGTGAGAATAGGAATGGAACAACGAAGGGTCGTGATAAGAGAAGAGAATAAAGATTGTCCGAATCTTAACGCAGCTGAAGATAGTGATGGAATCAAACCGAATTAACGTCTTGGAGATGTTTATCTAATCTCAGTATCGAGAACGAATGAGGTTTCACGCGGTCCTCGCTGCCATTAATACGATTACGTACTCACCTACCGCGCGTACATATCGCGTTTGTGTGGCCTTGCTTCATTATCCATTCATTCAAGAGCCGCATGGTTCCACTCGGACCTATCTCCAGGGCTTACTCGCTCTAATCTTTTTATTTTCGACTCGTTCCATTCCTCTTCTCACGTATCAAATCCATTTTCATCCACGAATCAATTTTTCCCGATGCCGAGCTTCCTTTACAGGCATCGGTTCACATTGGTCCACTTCCCCGATTTCTGTTAGAAGTAGCTCGCATTTTCTACATTTTCTCGTCCCTGTACGAAGCTTTCTTAGTTTAATTGATTATTAACCCTCCAATTCAATAATTTAGCAGCTCGCAGGGTTGATTTTACCATGAAACCAGCGAAATAAATGTGTAGCGAACTAACAGCATCATAGCAACACCGGTAAGTGGCCTACGATATCATGAAAATTCAGTAAACCGAGCCTTTATTTTATTACACATTTTTTGCAAGACCAATTGGTGATTTGGCATTTGAAAATGATGCAACTACTTTCATAAGACACTGGTAAAAAGCTAAGAAACCATTTCCCACAAAATTGCCCATTAATAATCAGTAAACATTCTATTCTCGGGGCTTGGAGTTGTAGGTAAAATACACTTCCAGAGAGAAATGTTTTTCAAACATTTTAGGAAGTAAACTGAGGAGCCATATAAAAAGAACTGAAAAATTATAAGGCAGAAGAACTTCATGAGTGTCTTACAATTAGGGCAAAATACTTGACCCATTGCCGCTGGCATGTTCAATAAACACTGAAGTTGCAATGAAAATACCAATTTGTATGTGAGATAAATTAACTCAAGAACGATAATTCAAGCCCAGAGGTATGTATTTTAGGAAATAGTTTAAAAGAAAATTTTAAAATTACAATCACCGTAATAAGCAAATGAAAATCAATAAAAGAAGAGTCGATCGTATGGTATTCGCACACGGTAAAAAGGATTGCATTTTCTCGAAAGAGTATAACTCCGCGTAATATACTATAATATACCGCGTAATATACCGCGCTGTGTGTCTCTTCCTATTTGAACTGTTCTAGTCATACTTTAGACCTAATTTGGACTTCACAGAGGGGTATCCAATTGAGTAAAACGGAGTAGGAGTTGAATATGCCATTTTAGAAAAATAAATTTTATCTCATAAGTGTCTCTCATTGCGAGCCTATTTTCGAAATATAATTGAAAAGCTTCTGCATTGGTTTTAGTGGTATTAGTTAAATAGCCGTTATTAATGGACGATTACTGATTTGATTTGAAAGTATATGCTTCAGCGGAACAACTCAAACAGCTAAAATTTAAAAGCGGATGCTGGTTAACAGGGACCATTAGCTTTATTACCTCCAAACAGATGCAGCGCGCAGCGCTAATCAAATTATTTTCCCCGCTACCTGATGTCTGATGCAACTAATTTTAATTATTACAGAGTTTACCGATGCACTATATAAACAAGAATAACATCACACTTTCCCGTAAACACTACAAATTAGCCAAAAACATATATTCTTTACATACATAAATTTTTTGTACAAATGCAAGTCATGTAAGTTTGTGTATCAATGCATTTCAAAGCGCAGTCGGTTTATTTTGCAACGAATATGAAATTTCTTCTCTCGAATCGTCATCACACTGTAATTATACGGTGAAGCAATGGAGAAACCTATTGATGGTTTTTAAAACAAAAAGATCATATTTCGTCTGAAATAAAATTCGGGGAACATAAATTTTGCAATATCGAGGCGGGGATAGGGATTTACAATGTGTTTTCGAGAGCGACGGGGTAACCAAAATAATTTATGGAAGGGGTTTAGGGAGCATTTGCGCCTTCAGGATTATTCGTCTCAGATCTCACTCCCTCCTCCACCTCTGAAACCCTGCCCCGCCTACCGAATCCCTGGTGTGGGGCCATGAGGGGGTCGTGTGTGATAATAATTATTGGCGGCTCCCGTGGCCGCACCTCAGCGCCGCTACTCCGCGGAACCGCTGGCTTTCGGACCCGAACTCGATGTAACACACCCGCGGGACTCACTCATCGCCGTTCTTCTTTTTTTCCTTAAAATTTATTTGCAAAACCGCGCGTACGCGCACGCTTGTGTACTTACTTGGTCCCCGCTGCGGACATAAACCACAATCAGCGGTTGCATCGCGGGGTGGGGATTAAAATTTTCGGGCCATCGTTCAGAATGCGCAGCGTTCCTCCCCCGCAGCCTGTCTCCGATTTAAAGCGATTCCCCATCCCACGGTCCATATTCCTCGTCGGCCACGCCGGAGCAGCCGCCGCTGGTCAGGCAGCGTCCGGGGAGGGAGGCTGCGGGTAGCAAATCCCCTCTCGCACTCGCTCTCCCTACCCCTCCCCCCACCACCCAACGTGACGTAAAGCTTAATTTTAGTCGTTTTTTTTATAATTGATGGACTCGATTCAAAGCGGCTGCGTAGCAATAATGGAGGGAATTCTAAGAGCGAGCGCGGGGCTGTCGTATGAAAATTGCAGAGGGCTCTTTCCCGATGAGTGGACTGTTAACAGGAGCGGCGAGTATATTGTTTAATGAGCCCTGATAGAATGAATAACTGAGGCTATGGAGTGAGCTCGCAACAGAAGCGAGCAGATGGAGAGGATTTTAAAATTTGATGCGAACCGACGTGGGTGAAGTACTGGAAATTAGGGCACTTTCAGTAACAATTTATAGAATCAAAAGTGAAATTTCTCGATCAAATACCAAAAGCCCGACTAAGCTGATAAATGCAAAGACCCAGCTGTCTTTTTTATCAAATAGCAAGATGTTTACAAGGGTCACGTTGATACTTCAATAACTTATTTTTTGACATGTTAATTCAGTCTTTGATGCTCAGTATTCTTTGAACTCACTATAGGCGTCATTTTCAAAAGTAGTTTGAATAGCGCAGATGTATAAGAACAATGAAATTCCAACTCCGAGATCTTTACTAAATTACTTCACTACTACTACTTAACCATTGGTTTCTCACGGCTTCTGAAAGCCATATACACAAGCAGAAAGCTGATGTACGCTTGTCCGTCGAAAATATCACGATGATATGTGATGGCATTATAGTCTTGTAACTCATCAGGATAAAAAAATGACTCCTGACAACTTCTCAAAGTATCTCAATGAATTGCGAATAACGATGATTTTACAGCAGAAAAAAGAATGCAAGTTATCTCACTTCGTGCGAATTTCCAAAGAGGAAAAAAATCATCCGGCTTGACCTGAATTTTGGGTGACTTCTTAAAAATAATACCCTGGCTAATACCGGTATCCTCAAGATTTATCAATCTTTGTTCGTAAATAATTATCAATTTCCAGGTTGTTTGTAGGGAGGAACTGCAATGGTTGGAAAAAAACAAGGGAGTAAGTGTTAAAAGCTCACTGTCAAGAAACAGCTTCCCTTTTGGTGAATCTACTCCACATTAATCACCATGCCATTTGACAGCACTGAGAGAGTTCTTCTCGAAAAACTGCATGAATTTCACGTTTCAACGCTTTTCACAGAAATAGTTTATCACATGAAGCGGTTAATATTTCAAAGTGTGAAATAATGACTTCTCGAGAGTTGAACGGACGGGAAATTTTTCATGGCGTGTCATATTCGGATCCAGGTGAAGGTGAAACGATTCATTTCATTCACTCTGTTCCTCGGTCATCACCCCCCTCCTCCCCCGCGCTCTGAATTCAGAGCGATCGCGCGTTCCAATCCACTTGAAATATGAGGACAGTTTTTCCCGATTGGTGAACAGCCGACTACTCCATTCCGCCTCTCCGCCGGTAGATAGCAGCACGCACATTTTTGTCTCAACACATTCCACATAAAAATTATTTTTTTTCTATAAATGTATTTCTCTCAAATTTTCGAGACAATAAATGCATTTTCAGTCAATTCATTAGAAATTTTTGATATATAATTGTTATAAAGTTCCGATTCACGCTACCCGATACCTTGCGGTGGTTCAACACCCAATTAGACTTGCAGTAATGTCTTATATTTAATTAAAAAAATTTTTAAAGCTGTAATTACTTTTTGTCTTGCAGAATTTCTTTTTCATTTGCAGACATTATAAATTGTCAATTGCAAAGCTTTGGTGGGCATAGTGGTTAGCCCAATGCATATACTAAATTTACCATCGGTAATAGCAAGGTCACTTATCTCTGTCAGTAGTCATTATGTGGCTCAAGCTTTGTTTTCAAGCTCATGCACCAACTAGCTAATCTCAATTATTTACCAACTAATTCCCTTTACCATTAAAATATCCCCACGCAGTATTTTTGAATCTTGATTATTTTAGAACAAAATCTATAACTCTCAGATATGTACTTCTTTTTTTACTATCAAGATGGATATCTAAAATGCCCTAGGTCATCATCACCAATGTTAGAGTCATTATTTCATTACAAAAATTAGTTCAAAATTAAGCCTTTTATTTGGATCCACCGATGGAAACAACATTTTATCTGATGTATTTGCAAAGAATGTTTATAACAAGACTGATCGCATCTGAAAGTTTCACTTCGTGTACATTTATTTTGTATTTCACTCTATTCTATCAATAGTTAGTACAAATCTTATTCTCCTGCGCAGAGAGGATATTTATCAACGGAAAGAAAACGGGAAATGAGCATAGCCAAGGAGATTATCGCTTCAAAACATCGGGGTCAGATGAGAGGCCGAGATAATGGATGCTTGCACGAAAGATAACGACTCCTGTCGACGGATAGATTTATGAGGAGTTCGTTCCTAGCGGTCGAATTTTCGTCCTTAAAATAAATCCCGTCAATCTCACGTTCCCTTTCCATTACTTGGATCAAAGAGCAAGTCGCGTCGGGGTCAAAGGGAAAGGCCTTTCAAGCCACTCGGTATTCCGCGATAGCGCGCACAAGAAACATACCTTTCCTGTCGACGGTGAAGAAAAAGTGGTATCTGTTCTTTCTTAATGTTCGTTCGAGCGCGGACGACAAAAAAACCCTTGGCATAAGGCGTGAAGGCGTCGATTCGGGGCAACTAACATGCCCTTTTTTGCCTAGCAACCGCGGGATCTTCCACCAAACCCTTTTTGAGCCGTGCGCGTAAAAAATGGCAGCGTTCCATCAAAACACCAAGTGGCTCCCGAAACGATCACGAACGCACGCGCTTACAGGCCATAACGTGCACGCATACATAAGCACATACACTTCCGGGTGCAGCTTGCGTGATCAAACGACAGAAGTATCGGTCACTGCTCTTTCGACCCCTGATATGGGCTGGCATTCCACCGCATTGTGCATAAACATCAAACATGGAAGATACCTGTCAACGGAGACGTTGGAACTTTGATTGAGTGAATGAAAGGAAAACTGAATGACAGGCACGCACCAATCTAAAATCAATGTAAAATACATGCCTTTCTGCCGTTTAATTTGTAGACAACTTTTGATTAAGGCAACTACAAAAGATACATACAACGGTACATGGGGCTGGGTGAGCATGAAAATCAGGGACTGCAAAATTTGGACCTGAATCGGGGTCATGTGACCACGTTTAGGCAAAGTTTATTTGCCGTTTCAATGAGTATTGAAACTGATTACTGAGGAATACCAACGAAATCTGGGTGGAGAAAGAAAAAAATATATTAATGTTGGATACTCCACATTCCAATCATAGAGACCAAAACTCACACTATTAGCACCAACCAACTAGTTCATCCAGGAGATCCTAGTAATTAACTCTCTAGAATGACAGAATTAGACGTCACCTATGACGGAAGCGGAAATATTCATCCCTTAAATTTTCATAGGATGAGGGAAATACTATACGCGCGACCTAAGTGGAATGTGTGAATCAAAAGGTAGTAATCAACTATGTAAATCTCACCAAATGACGCAGTAACAACCTAAGTAAGCAACTTGACGTTCTGAGGGATATGCTCATTTAACAATCATATCAGGTATTTGATTGGTCTAGAGGCTAGAGTAGTGTCTATCCACCTCGATGGAACGGGTTCAAATCAAAGCAATTAAGTCTTCCATGGAATCCCAATACATGTAATTGGGTGCTACGAAGACAGTAATGCAAGTCTATAACTCCGTCCGTCAGATTCCCGAAAGGTCTGACCAATCAATTGTGAACTACTTGGTGAGAATCCAGAAGAAGCTGTATCGCCATCGTCCGCAAGATCAAAACGAATTAATTTGTTGCAAATGCTCCACTGCTAGCACTAAAGAGCCTTTGTCTTGCACGCGGATTCTGCCAGCTTGTTACTTATTCTATTACACCTCGCGTCTTCTCATTAAAACTCGTCATGTCACCTCACAAACAAGCGTGTGTCGGCTTGCATTCAATCGATACATCTGACAAAAAAATGGGCAATTTAGCGTAAAACAGTTGCAATTGGAGAGTAGCAATGCCAGTGCGCATTAATAGGTTGGAACACGGGAAATTTGTTTTACGTCACACACCCTCCTCCCTCCAAGCTCCAAAGGTTTTCAATTTCCACCACGTTGTTGGGACACTCGCCGAAATCTTCACGAGTCTCCAAATACCCGACTGACGGTTTTATGGTCGATCTTTTGGACTGAATGCAGCTGAGTAAAGAAGCATCAAATTTACGCCCGTTTTTTTGGGTTCAATACTCGCGTCTTACTGAACTTCGCTCCAGACTGCGCACGAGAAAGAGCACCTGCGCGGTGTTTGAATGCCAATAGCCGATGAACAATGAACCAGCGCCTCCCCTGTCCCAAGGCGGAAAAGATAAAGCGGAGGCCGTAGCATCGCCCATCAAACCGTAGCCAAGACCACGCCTTAAATCCCATGTCCCTCCGCCATACTTACATCCCGCCCCGCCCTAATCCAGAACAACTTCTTTCGGGATCAAAACCCCACCCCAAGCTTCCAGAGAGCTTTGGGGCCCGCCGGTAGGAGGGGGAAACGAGAGGAGTGGGTCTATATGGAACGAAAGCTCTAGGGTCACCACCCCAGCCCCCCCTTACTCCCTCCACGCCCACCTCTCAACTTCCTTCCCCATCGTCTGATCCTCTTTCTGGATCGGCCGATAGTCCAGCGTTTCCCAATTCCTTACCCTCTCCTCAGCCCTTCATTATCAACCATCCCTTAACCTCAGCGTAAGAAAAATTGTTTTCCCCATGCTTACAATCCCAATGCTGTCTAAACTGATTTCGGTTTCATTCACAACATGAGCAAATATCTAAGCTGAGTAAAAAGTTAGGATTCAAATTATTTTATATTTTTAATATTAACAATTCGTATCCTTGTTTATAGGAATTGATAAAATATTGTTTCAAACCTTATTACATGGTAGTAAATTATCTAAAATGGATATAAGGTGGACATGCTTGTTTTTTTGTAAGAGGGAAAACCTTTATTTTTATTAGAGGAGTAAAATATTTTTATCCACATTTAGCGGATGAAAAGATTCATTCGGACGTAGGCATTTGAGAGTAAGTGTTGTGACCCGGATATTGATGGTCGAGTTTCCCTCTCTTAAAGATGGGAACAGTTGGATTTCCTATTTTCTTAAGCATGCGTTTACTAGATTTCTCTTTTCTATGTTATTTGGTAGATCTCAGAATAGCCAAAGAGAAACGGCCTCGCAAGTATGACCTTTCACTTTCCTTGACGTCAATCGTCACCAAGGCTGAAAATATCCGTCTTCGGTTTTCCTATATAAACGCACGGAGAGATGGTCAGCGGTCAGTAAGAACCAATCAGACAGTAAGGGCCCTGTCGGGTCAGTGAGGCCCAATCGGGACAGTAAGACCCGGTCGATTAGTTAGGCCCAAGCGGGTCATTTTGATACGTGGTTATAATTCGGCTAAGCCATGCAGCCGAGAGGACGCGACCAGGCGCGGGCCATCCGCCCCGTGCAGCCGTCGCCGCAGCGCCATCCATCCGTGCTTGTACCCTCAACTTCTCTCCTTCCCGAGACGTGGTAATATTCTTGTTTGGCTGTTCGAGACACACATTTTGGTTTCTTTTATTAAATGATCAAAGGCTTGATTGAAATAAACTTTCGTTTTCCTTTCAAAACCTCTCTGTGATTATATGATCCTCGACACCAAGGGCAAGAATCCACGACATAATTCAAATAGTGATCGGGTCCCGTCTCGCTCACAGTCGCAACATAAGGGCAAGAACGTAAACATGAAACTACCCCGCCAAAATCCCTATTGATCTCTCGATACTCGCGTAGCTCGTAAATGCGACGATTATATATGTTACATATTGCCACGCGAACCACCAAATCGGCACGTAACAGCGGGTGTAGGAACCATAGAGTTATTAAAGTGTCCGAGGTATCCTTGCACCTAATACTCCAAGGTAGGAACATACAAGCAATGCATAAGGTAATGAAACAATGGAAATGAAGAAAGCGAACTGCATTGAACTCTTCTAAGGTGTTTTGGGGGAGGGAGAGGAACAACCGAAGAATGAGAACAAGCAACCATCCCAAGTAGAATACTTCTATAAATGTTTTGTGATTTCAACTGATAGACTTGGAGAAGTCAGCAGAATGGCTGGAGAAACTATCATCTCCCAAACACAAGCAAACGAGGTGAATATTCTGGAGCAGCATTCGAAGCTTCGAAACAACTAGGAAGGAGGGAGGCTATTCTGGATGGCTTAGGACCACCCTAGTGTAAAAAGTGACGGAATTTTGACACCACAGATGCGAATATTTCAAATACAGCCGTTTAAGTTAAGATATATCGGGGCTTTGATGTCACATCCTTGGATTTCCTAAGGCTTTTCCGCATCGAGTCATAATTAAACGAGGCCCCTTGTATTCCATATTGCATGGGAAGTTATTTTGTTTTTTCCTCGATGATCAGGGGTGGATAAAATTCTATATACCTACATAGTTCTTCGAAATATGAGTATGATGCCCCTCTCCTGCCCATTTGAGACCTACCAAGTCATCGACCACTAATTCTCCAGTTTATATTCCGTTACCACTACCGTGCCCCCCCATGGACTGACTCTAAACGTATTAAGGCCGCATTCGATATCGCTTTCGGAGCAACAGTTTTTCCAATACAGCTTCCGGGAGCAAGTGGGCGGGGGGCCGCGGCTGGCCAAAACCGCCGCATCCGCAAGAGTTTTTTTCGCATAGGTACTTGATCCCGTAACAAAAAATTAGGGGTGAAATAATATCCGTTCCACCCCCCCCCTCCCCGCCCCCCCCCCCCCGAACGCCATCCGAACGCCCTCCCGGCCTCCATTTTATTGGCTCACACGCACGAGGTGGAGTGACTGTACCGAAATTTCGAAACGAAAACGAGGTCGCGAAATCGTGTGCCATCGCGAAAAATGCGTCGGAAGCGTGATTTTTTTTATAATGTGAGGAGTTCCCCACAGGTCTCGCGGAGTACAATGTATTTTTGAGTGGATACAAATCTATTCCTCCACGAGGAAATCATATATCACTTCCATATCCTCGTTTGCGTGATCCTTTTTTTTTGCTCACTGTTAATATTCAGAACTCCGCAGCAATGGCAGCTCGATCATCCGAGCGACGGTGAATTCGTCAAAAATAGAAGAGCGGAGCGGAGACGTGACCGTCACGGGGGCGCGCGCGGCACGCGTGAATAATAGGTAACGTGCGCGGCGAGCAGCTTGCGCGGCTCATTCTCGACCCACAGCGCTGTTATTCACGGCCGAGTATATTAATTTATAGGTTCGCCCTTTAATGAGCTCGTGCAACGTTTTTTCGCGATATTTTCGAGTTAATTATTACCCAAGACGAGAATGAGCGCGTATTACACATGAGAGTCACTCTTTTAGATGTTGCTTTTCAAGTCTCTCGCAAGCGGCAGTTAAAAATGTGTTAGCACGGAAAACTACGGCAATTGTAAGCAGTCAAGGGTAGTGATTGGCTCATTATCGATCACGGTTTCAACTTATAATAAAAAAACCCGAAGAAAATAGACTAATTACATCGAGTCTGCGATCTGGAATGTCATAAAATCACCGGAAAAATCCTTATCATATGACGGCAAGTAAGTATTGATAAATCTCAAGGACGAATTTTCCGGATAATTATAAATATATTTGTTTAGTTGAAAAGCTTGGTTGGTTCAATTAAATAAAGAGAGACTAGAAATAGTTCTTGTCATCAACACATAATAAGAAATCAAATAACTGTTAAACTCAATACGCTTTCTAGATGCATATTCAGTGTTAAATTTTATTCATAGAAATTTACGCATTCTACGAATACTTGGAGAACTCAGTGAATGAGGTGTACAAATGCATAGACTGGCAATATCCGCAATTTCACAAATTTTTATATCCATTGTTTACTTCCCACATTTTCTTTTGATAAGCCGGAACAAACGCCAAGCAGAGCGATGCCCTCCAGAAAGCGACACCCATTGAGGCATCGCTACACGAGCCACTTACATAGAGGTCAATTTCAAAGAGTAAAGCCGCTTTCATAAATAATCGCCCTGCCCTTTTGGAAAATGTTATTTAAGATTTGTGACTTTTCCGTATAAATTACCCTGATTTTTCGTTACTTGCCAATGTACTCGATTGGAAACAAAATTGAATGGAATAAAATTGTAGAAGCACCTTAATTTCAGGAGCAAGGATGATGATTCTCAGACCAAATGTGCCCGATTTTACGACATTATTTTCATAATCATTATACCGTAAAACTCTTCCAAACAACATGAATGTGGTCTCATGAGGATGTTACTAATACCCTGGCTACTTATAAAAAAACATACCTTCCTTTAGATATGAGCAACAACATTCTATCTTTAAACGATAATACTTTCTCAAATGGAACAAATTGTCTCAGAATTCGAGAATGAGAGATATTTTATCCCTAAATTTATTTCATTTTTCACAAAAAACTGTTAAAAAGAAGTTAATTCTCCCAATGAGTTGACTGTAAATAAAATCTAGACAACTTACCTTATTATATTTTGCATGTTTACCGAGTTACAAAAAGTATTCAAGGATTGGATTGGATATTTGGGGAGGCGACCGACAGCTAAGGTCATTTGCGCCTTAAGGGATAGGTAAGGGAAGAAGGGTGGATAGAAACCCGACCTCGGCATTAGCCTCCTCTTAACGATAGACGCCAAGAGGACCACGCTTTAACGATACTTGCAGTGCCCTCCACAAGACACTAAAGTAGGGATCGGGTTTCCTCAAAAGTATTCAAGTCACAATGGATAATTCAATAGAAAGGATTCTAGACACCTACCAGCAGCACGACTGGAAAAAGTCAACAGTTAAAAGTACTAGAATTTATCGACAAATAGATACGAAAAATTGCTTTCATTGCTTATTCTACTTAAGTAGTATCAGTAGAAAGTAGTATCGTTGCATACAAACGAAAAGTTGTAAAGTAATAGGCATTTATTATGACACTCACTGCCACGTTGAACCCTTCTCAAACCTTGGAAAGACGCGAGTTATGAGAACTTGAAACAGACTCCACTTGTTCTGTATTATGTTCCTTTTGCAGGACACAATGGATCCAACATACAGATTTAGCAAACGTCGACCCGCATTTTTAGTTTTTTTATCTTGGTTTTGTTCCAATGAGACTGCACCCCGTCTTAGAAATGGACATAAAAAACCTAAAAATAGAGCTGCTTCTGCTGTTTTCTAATTCAAATTGCTCTGTGAGCCATACACCTGTAAAAGTCAGTCCCTTCGGAGGACAACTCGGTCTGTCTTCCTTAAAGGCCACCACTTTTCTGTGGTCTCCGAAAGCAAATAATATTGTCAAATCTCCCTCAAAAGTATTGGCGAGACAAGAAGTGGTCGCCTTCACGGATGCTCCTGTTTGTGGCTTGCCAACATAAATTGCAAACTTGGGTATTTCTTCGAGAGAGGCGCTTTAAGGCCCGAGATGACATGCAGTGGTCTTGGTTCTACGTATTCCATCTGTCGACTAATGGGCTGAGGGGAGTGCGACGTTGGACAGCAGCATCCCTTTCAGCGGATGTGGACCAATTGGCGGAAGTGCTCGTTAGCGGCATTAATGGGAGGAGATCGCGTCAAAGGCGAATGTGGCGCCTCGCGGCGGTTCGCCTCGCGAACCTCAAGCAAGGGAAGCCATATGTAAATCCGCATCATCCAACAACTATCCAAGAGATGCGATCTCCCTCTGACTTCGGAATCGCATCGGTTAAAATTGGATATTCAGGGTACCGCTGTAATTTATAGCCCTGCAAGATTACCCAGGACGATCTCCAAATGTCTTTGAGCTGGTGACGCGCTGAATTGTGGATCCATTGATTCTACTGCTCTTTCATTGAAGAGAAAAACTATCCAATGCAATCAGTTATTGGTATTGATAAGGTCGAAAAATTTTACCCACAACTTCCGTAATGAGTCTTTCCCAACATGCGAGCTAAAGTTATCGAACATCTTGATCTCTTGCGATACATAAATTATAATATTTTGATTGTATCATTAAAACCTAACACTGAATACCTCGATGGACATCAGTGTGCCAAATCCTAATCGGTTTATTAAAAGGAACCCTTAAGCGTGTGATGTCATCCGGAGTCCTGAAGCAAATTCCTCATGAACCGTGCGAAATACGATAATGATAGAAATGCATTGTGTGGAATCATTAGAATACGTTCCATTAGGTTTTCTTGCCGGTAGTAACTATCAAAACGTACTTTTCCCAGAAACCAGTCATCAAGGCTTGTAATACTTAATATCGCTAGAATTAACTTCCACATCACTACGAAAAATTTAGAACAATTGACCGTTAGAAAAATACTAGTAGCAAATATTTTAGATATTCTTACATATTATTGTATCTGCTGCAGAGTCGTACATCTGGCAGCCAGTTTTGTGCATTTTAGAATACTCTGGCGATATAGGAGAACAGTTTCCAGACACCCACATACATTTTTCAATATCATTTGATTTAATAGAATCTGCGAATTTTTTCCCCAGATAGGGCATCTTAAAGCTAAAATTTCCCCATTCACGAGAAATCAATCTCAGACATTGGTGAATATAGGATAAGCCATACTGTGTCAAGGTATTGCTGTAAGTTCAATCAATACTTGTGATACCAAGTACCTATTACAAGCCTTTAGGACTGGTTTTTTTAGAAAAGTACATTTAAATAATTACATCCGCCAATTAAACCAAGCGGAACGTATTCAGATAATCCCACTCATTGCGTTTACGTCACTTGCTTCTGTCGCGTGGTACACGAGGAATTTATTTCGTGACCTTTATTGACATCACACGTTTAAGGGTCTCTTATTGGAGCGCGAGGAATACAGGCCTAATTCATTTCGTTTCAGATATAAGGAAATGCCGTTATCTTTACAGGAGTCAAGTCTAGGAACGTGGAGTGGAGGGATGTTCTGGTTCCCTGCTCGCTCCAGCCAAAGGCCCTCCTCCTCGACCCATCGACGGTCGACGTGCGCCCTAGTCGCCGTCCATTGTTCACCATCCAAACTAGACGCAACTTCCTCCTTTCTGCAGCTCACTGCTCCGCTCGGTCCTTCCATTTTCTATCGGACGGCCGCCCTTATTATATTCGAGCCGGGAGAGATACAGGACCTAATTATCCATTGCGGGGCACGTCCCTGCGCCCTCCATCGTTCAACCGCCCCGTAACAGTCTTTTATTTTTACGTTTTTTTTAATCCCCGCACGCTAGTCCCTCCATCTCTCTCTCTCTCGAGCGGCAAGGGATCTCGACCTCGGAGCTGCGCAGGGTACGCCAGGGTCGCGGTTGTGTGGGCGGCGGAAGGGGAGTAGCTGGGAGGAGGTCGACGGATGTAGCCGATGGGGAATGGAGGGGGTTGTTTTAGAGTAAGGGGGCGGGTGGTTGGGAGGTTCGAGCGACACCCTCGTCTGAGAAGGGAGGCCCAGTCTTCCAAAGTTGGAGGAAAACTCCCTTCTTCCCCGTACATGTTAATTCATTCATGTTTGGGAGTTCTCGTGGTGGATTTCACCACCCATTGTCCTAGTTTCCCATTGATTGTCATTTCCATTTATACTTAACGGGGAATAGCTGAATGCTTTCCTTCCCTAGGCCGCAGAATTGAGCTGCTAATTCAATTACGTCCGCGAATCTGAAAATTTCCATCCAACCCATTGTCGTAGTCGTGGAGAGTTCGTTTCTCATTGGCCAACTAGCGAATATATATATATATATATATATATATATATAATATAAGGCTTCGTCACAGGGTGACACTAAACATAAAACATATAAAATGGAAACTCACGAGTTTAAAATTTTCGGTGGGTCGCCCGCACCTTCATCAGTGATAGAATTGATAGATAGACAAATATATATCATTGGATATAGCTCAAGCTGCACGATTCTACTGACTTGAAAAAAATGCTGATGTTACATACTTTTTGTTCTTTCGAGGAAGGGAGTCTATTACGCTTTCAACTCGATTATGCTTACGTTAAACTGGGACTCGTTTGTTTGATTAATGCCCGGGTTTGGGCCTTATTAATGCTGAATGCGAAAAGCGTGTATCTATGAGCTCGCCAGAACACGCGCGTTCGCCGCAACATATATTAACAATTAGGGATGGCGGGTGAGACGTGGGGGTGGAGGGAGTCCTGAACGGGGTGCACTTGGGGGGAGGGGTAGGCTATAAATAATTCTCTCTCCAGCAAGGGTAGAGGAAACAAAACAGGGATCGTTGTAGAGTGGCTTGCGTGTGCGGACAGACAAAGCTTGTGGTTTCTTGATTTTGGTGATATAAAGGGTACGTTTCTTCCCCCACCCCCTGGTCCTATTCTGTATATCAGTGGTAATGCATTGTTAACGTATTGTTACTCGAGCGCATTAATGCGGAACAACCCAAGAGGAAGGTAAGCGCGCAGTTATTTTTTTTTGAGGAACATCTACCCAAATGGAAGCACAATTCTCGAGAAACGCTACACAAGAGGCAGCCTCAGGCATCTTAGCGAGCGACCATTAATCGTCAAATTGTACTTGGAGAAAGAGAGAGCGAGGAAGAGAGATGGAGTCTCGTGCATTGTTTCTGAGGGATTTCCTGAAAAGAGCTGAGAGCCTTAAGAAGACGTAAAGGGAGAAAGTTTCTCTTCCACATGCTCCAAACAATACCAACTGCGTATTAGCCACGTTGAATTTCTGGCGTCCTAATTATTTCCCAAAATGTGTATTCGCCTAATTTTTCTTTTTTCTTTAATAAACAATTCCCCCGCAAATGCAGTCTGCTAAATTTTAACCCACCTAAATATGAATGCCCACGATAAATTAAAAAGATATAGTTGTACTCCTTTTTATGCCTAAACAGAAGGATCACTACCTCCCCCATATTATGAAATCCAGTTAGCCTTAATGAAAACGATAGCTTAATTTTTTTTGCACTGTAATTTATTCGCAAACGCAGTTTCAGCAATCTACTCTCTTCGTTAAACGTCTTCAAATAGACAAATATTTGCTAAAACCATGGTCGTTAACAATATACAGTGCGGAAAATACTAAGTTATCGTTGTGATTAATAATTATTTGGTTCCACAAAACTAGGCCTGAAAGAGTGCTTTGCATCCAATCAATCAATTAGACCTATTTATAGGACGGCCAGTCGTTAATTACAGTAGGACAACATATTTTAGAGGGATATAGTACGTACGCCTAAGGCTCATTCAGACCGCTGGAATGTTAATCAGCGTGGTTGACCACTAGCAGAGAGAAAAATTCTGTCCCTCCTTCCAACACCTATAAAATTAGGAAATGAGGCAAGTGACTGTTGTACCAATTGATTCAAATTATATCAAGGAAAATTAGAAACCTGTTAATAATAGACCGTTTTCAACTATTTGTAAGCTGAATTCGGCAATGGGGAGTTATACAAAAAGCCTTATACAGTGTATTGTGATCCTTCATATTTCAATAAAGTCATTCCTCGAGAATTTTGATTCCATCGGATTTTTGGAACTGTGAAAACCGAGGATGATATCACATGCCTTCCTCGTCGGTCTGCCGTGCAGACATTACCTTGTTCCCGCATGTGTCCAGCAGTCCACCGGAATAGCCTCTCTTCCCGTTCCCAAGAGCTCATTTGCGATATCTTTTGCATTTTGCGGTTTTCCATTCGTATAATCGAAAACTATCCACCACCCACGGGAAGTTAGCATAAATTACTCACTTGGAGCAGTTATATTCATCAGGCACATACTCCTTGCCTCTTCCTCATGCTAATGGGACATGTCTCTTCGTTTTCTCTTTCGACCAAGATTACTGACCCTCCCATCGTGCCCCTTAACCCTTTGAGTACGGCATGACGTGATATCACGTCATGGTTGCCTTTACGCTGCTGCCGATGACGTGATATCACGTCAAGGGTACCGTGAGAGATTTAAAAATTTAAAGGGAACTTTCACTACGCCCCCTAATGAAAGCTGGAATACTCACGGTACCCATGACGTGATATCAAGTCATCAGCACCAGCGTAAAGACAATCATGACGTGATATTACGTCATGCCGAACTCAAAGGGTGAAATACTCAACTTACCTACCAGCAAATTAATGGTTATTTAATCCACCATATTTGAATATTTCGAGTGGCTTCCTTTACCTGCCCAATTGCAGTCTAATGTTTTTTGTCCATTTCTTCGTCTCTCATTCTTCTCTGATCCTCATACCATTTTATACCAACGTCATTTTTTTCTATAGTATTTATGCCTTGTGGGTACTAAACACAATATTTCAAAGCTATAATGAAAAATAATGTTATTAACGTAAGTTAAAGAGACTTCAAGTGGAGTTTACAAGGTAATTTTTTTATTTTCGCCGTATTGGATGACTACTTGAAATCAAGCCTAAAGCCATTTCCTCTACTAATTTTGCAAATGAAAAAACTGTTCCCAGCGAGATAAACTCCAATTAATGATTTTTATATTTTTAATGTAAACTTGCCCCAATTCTGTCATTTATGAAAAATATACAGGACAACTCTTGAGGATGAATGTATGCGTAGGTCAATGCGGTTCAATTCGTGTGAATGCAAAAACTCCCTCATATATCTGTATCTCACAACAGAAAATGCAATAAATCATTAGGGAACCCACAAAGTGATTATTTATGTAGCGCACAATCTGGTGGATGGCTTCAGGAATGCGAGGCGAAGCGTGATATAGCAGCGGGAAGAGATAAAGCTAGAATGAGTCGAACAATAAACAGGCATAGAAGAACTGCAGGCACGAATCACAAGCTGCACAAAATCATCTACGCGTATGTTTCAGACGTGCAGTATACAATATTGATTTACATTTTCCATAACATTTCGGGAGGTTCACATCCTTTTGATGGATTGTGACACTAATGCATAAATTGTGACATGAATTTTTGCAAGGAAAAACTAGGATATATTTTAGCGAGATAGCTAATTTTTCTGAAAAGTTTACATTATTAGATTGTTGACAGTATTGTTAAAATATTTGTACAATGTCTCAAGAAGAAGGATTTTTATTTCGACCGGTTCGAAAAGTCATTAAAATCTGCACTCAATGACTCACGACTGGCGCTCCAGCCACCGACTATAAGACGTTAGACACTGCCATGTTGATGCGTAAGGAAAGCATGCGTCAGTGTCGGTCGACGCTGACTCATGGCCGGGCACGCTTGCGACGGGGAGATCTCCAGCGTGTGTGGCACGATATGTGGTAGTTGGTAATGGTCTTCAACTGCTGCCTGCTCGCTATC